>JAEMWC010000771.1:0-75000 GCA_016490735.1 Pachyseris speciosa
TCTTCTAACTTTTCCACTGAGTTCAAAGAGAAACAGTTTATAACCGGATTTCGAGCCAACTGCAAGGGAGCTTTCAAAACCAAACAGAAAGCAAACCTCGTCAGTCAAAACGTGAAAGTCGAACAAAGAAATAATCGACTTTGCGAACGGTTCTTCCACCAAATTACCTGCAGTCTTGATTAAAATTAACGCACAGTAGATTCCCGTTGGACCCCCGCCAAAGCAGCAAGATTCATCGGTAAAACTTAAGAAACTCACGCCAGTTTCTTACGATTTCTGAGAACTAGCAGTTGAGATTTCAGAAAAATTATCAACAATAACAAACACTCTAATGACATGCGCATAGTGATTCAGCGTATTCATTTACCCACAATGCGTGTGCGCCACGTCTGGGAAGATGGAGGGTTCAAGGTTCACTCATTCAGTCTCTTTCTGCTTTTTAGTGTTTTGTTTTTTATCTAAATGGTGTCCCTTTCACATACATCAAAAGAAAAAAGAATTCAAATAAAAAGAATGTATTCATTCATTTTTGCGATGGCAAGCATCAGAGAAAAACGTTATTTTAGTTAGCGACACCCAGGCACACTCAAAAAAAGGGCCAGAAGAGGAAAAAAAATCGAGTTTTCCCCTTCACAACAGGATGTCAGCCCTGGCTCGATTACAAGCGCATGGCCTAGCCGGACTATCGAGGCTGAGAAGAGCCATTTACGAATTTCGAAATCTGGTTACCGCCGGGTATCTCTTGATATAGCAGGGGCACCCAACGAGCCACATCAACCAAAAGCTGTAGTAAGGCATTTTTAAGTACCTTATGGTGTTGGAAGTCTGTTTAAAGTAATGTTTTCATAAGCTAGAAGAAGTTCATCTGTTCGGATTCCCTAGCTGAAATTTTAATTGCCCGAAAATGTTAGGGAACAAAATCCTCCTTTGAGAAAATGCAAGCTGAAATGAAATTTCTACTAACTTTCTAGGGAACTATTTTCTTTCCGAAAATGCTAGCTGACGTTTTTGACTGCCAAAAACAGCAATTCCGACCTTTTCGAAAACATCAGTGGCTATGATTTCCCAATTGCGAATCTTTTAGGCCACGTTTTAGTTACGAAAATACGAGTGCACTCTTCAAACTCTTTAATCGACGACGAAAGCCCAAGGCGAATTACCCTCCACCGAACAGATATCTACCGAAACTTGTCGTTGGGTGCCCCTGATATAGCTAACTGTTGAATTTGAAATGATTCCGTGTATCCAAATGTTTCTAACATAAGAGGAATAAAAGGCGGCGAGATAAGAAGGAAAAACGGCCAGACTTATGACTTCCGATTTCCGGCGTACGTCACGTGGTTGGTACAATTCTGATGTGTGGTAAAAGAACGTTTTCCTATATATAACGATCACTGAAAAGTGGGCGAAGGCTACATATTCAAGGCATGCACAAAAAGGATTATCCGGTAGAGTGTTTTCAGCAGCTGAGTAAATACGTGTGGAAAATGTTTAATGCCATGAAATTTGTGCACGATCTGAATAAACTTACTTCCGCAAAGCGATTTGGCTGGGTTACTCCTCCCGAAAAAAAGGAATCTCTTACCTAAGCCCTCCGGATCTACAGCGAAAGCATAGCTCGAATAAAAAAAAGGAAGGAGGTTCACAGCAAATGAGAAATCGCAGGATCATAGTTAAAAACGTTCTGGAATGCCTCAACTGCTCTGTAGCCGTTGGGGATAGCCCTCCGTTGGGGTTCTCATTGCTCAAAGATAACTGCTAAGGCAAATAAGTCCCTTGGCCTCATCCGAAGATTACTGAAGCCATGCAGACCAGATGTCAAGGAGAGGGCTTACATGTCCCTAGTTAGACCAACCCTTGAATATGCGTCTTCCTCATGGAACCCACACACTGACTGTGATGTTAACCGTGTTGAACAAGTCCAGAAGAACGCGGCCCGCTTTGTCTGTAGCAATTATAAAACCGGCTCTACATGTACTTCCAAGCTAGTTAAGACCTCAGGCTGGGACACCCTTGAACAGAGGCGTCTTCTTAACCAATCAGTGCTTTTTTTCAAGTTTCACAATAACCTAGTAAATTGCAATATTCCCGAATCAGTAAGCTCTCACCGCAAACTTAGAACTACTCGACGCCACCAGCTCTGTTACCAACAGTTGCTACTAATGTTTTATCTTTTAACTACTCTTTTTTCCCAAGAACCATTCGTCTATGGAATCTGCTCCCTTATGGAGTCATGTCAAGCGACACATTAAGTTGCTTTAAGCAGTCTGCTTTGCCTGCCATTAGATCACTAAAGGTGCCCCTCACCTCCGTAACCGTTGACCAGTCCCTCCCAGTATTAGAGGAATCTCTAGCTCATGGGAGTACTTATTCTAAGTTCTAAGTCTGAGAAAAGTATGGCAAAGATGAGAGGCAAAGTTCAGTGGATGCGAGTGAAATTAACGGTGCCATTGTACGTGTTTTATCCTAAGGAGGGATGAGGGCCACAAACACCCGTAATATTAACCTCCCAACTCGTGCCCTCCAAGTGAACTTTACTGTCGAAAGCTTTTCGTTAGGAGTGATGGGCTCCTGTTTTCGTTAAACTGAGATTCTCTTGCGTTAAAATTGCGATTTTGGTTGCTGGAAATGACGATGTCGCGCTACTGACAGACGAATTCGGTTTTAACGTTGATAATGTAAATTGACCACCGTAAAGAGATTGAAAAAAGCCGACGTTTCGAGCGTTAGCCCTTCGTCGATCAGAGCGAATCGAAGAATTGTGGGTTGTGTATGGTTTCTATACAAAAGATGGAGCTACGCTATTGGCAGTACCTTGATGTAGGGAAAGGCCACAGTTCGACATATGTTATTTGGGATGGTCAGGGAGATTAAAATGCCGGCCGGACAGGTTTGGATGTATCTTCGTCATCAGTTTCTCAAAGTAACGTAGGTGTTCTCGGAATCCTGTTTCGCCGATGTATAACTTTTTGCATAATGTACAGGTTATCTGAGGTTATGAAATAGGTAACACTTGCGAAGGTACACTTGAAACGATCAGTGATATTACATCTGTAACAGATCGCTCAGGGCCCGATATTTTATCAGCGGTTTGAATGAAAGGACAAGTTTTGCATCGCGAGAGCGCGTATTTGTGGTTGTGAAAAGATTCTAGCAGTTTCGGGATCATTTCGCAGTATTTTAAAGTTATTAAGAATGATGGTTTTAACTGGGTTATTGTGAGAGTGAAATGTGAGAGTGAATGGAATTGTCATTCTTTTCCTTTTGTGACGTTTGTAGTGCGACTGTTGACCAATTTGCTAGGCGCGGTGACCAGGTGACAGCCCGTTTTTCGAAAAACTGGTACATTTCCTCTGATTTGTTGGAAAAATCAGAATCATCACTACGCAGACGTCGAAGTCTAAGAAATCGAGAATAGACAATGGAATTTTTGACATGAGATGGATGTGAAGTTGAATACAACAAATAACTGTGAGAATCTGTGGGTTTATAGTGCACACTGGTACATAAGCCTTTGCCACTGACAGAGATCGGCATCGTATGGTATCACGTATGCGCAAAAAATAGTCCCCAATCTTGATTAACCAAAGATTAATCATAACAGGTATGTTTTGTTTCTTGTTTTTAGTTTCCACTAAATATCCTTTTTTACACACCAAAAAATTTTCTCCTTTCGCTCACAATATGTTTTAACAATTTATTTGTTTTTATTTGCCAGGAAAAATAAAACATGTTAGAAATATACAACAGAGCCAAGTTATCTATTACAACCGACAAACAGACTGGTCATAACAAACATCAAGCTTCCGACACTCCTCAAATGTTTTATGAGCACCGGTAATATATTTATTAAGGAATAAAATTTACTCAGGAAAATGATAACTACCCTTTTACACTGGAGGTATCATTCAGTTCTTTTATTTTAAACGGATTGTTTTTGCTTGTCTCACCTTTATCAATAAACCTTTCGTCACTTGCTAATTTTTAAGCTTGAATAAAACCGTGAAACTAACCAAAGTCACTTTCCATTTCGCCAAAATATCAGGTTCAACCGGTTGAAATGCAAATAGAGCGCACGGTTCGAACGGAAATTCTCAGAACAACTGGAATCCCTTTTGAGGTACTCTATTTTACACGTTCCAACCGGTTGGAATAGAAATGGTCGTTTTATTTGCAAAAAAATTCAATTCCCATTTTATTTCTTCTGGCGCAATCATGTTCATTGCGCAATCACAAAAGTATTTGATCGACCAATGAGATTAAAAGTTTGGGACTGAAAACGCACTTCGCTGCCAAGCATCAGCGCCGCTCTCTGGCCCCGCCCTTACCACTGATGGAATACAACTTTGAATAATCCTTACAATTAGCAATATGAAAACATATTTTTAAAATGAGTTCGCTCGTACAAAATCCGCGTTAAATAAGATGTCCATTTATTTAACGGCGCGCCAGCACAGCTGAATATGACAAGTTGTCGGGTTTTGGGTCAGTATTGATATCAGTCCTTATCTGATCCCGGGTGACTTGCGCATTTTAACACCACGATTCTTGAGAGCTTCAAATCGATCAATGAACAGAAGCGCTTTAATCAACGTTTGTTAGTTTGTTTGTTTGTTTTACGAGCAGTCTCAATAGTTTGGTTCATCCAATTTAGTTGATCAGTTTTAAAACTTTCCCAATAGCAATGGTTTTGCCTGTAAAAGAAAAACAGAGAAGACATATTTAGCTCTTAGCTGGGTGATCAGGCAAGGGCTTGGCTTACGTTTTTGCAACATAATGCAACAAGCAGTATATCGATTCCTCCACAGCAGTCCAAATAGGCTAGTTTCGAATTGTGGAGAACAAAAGAACAGAGTCGAGGTTGAGGGGAATAATTTGCATTTTCCTTTGTTTTTGACAAAAGAAAATGCAAATTATTCCCCTCAACCTCGACTCTGTTCTTTTGTTCTCCCACAATTCGAAACTAGCCTATTCCATCACAGGGTTAATTAATAAAGAAGGCATGAAGGAACAGGAGAAATAAGGCAAAAAATCCGCCATTCTTTAAATGGTGTTACGCTAAGGTAAAGGTTTTCACAACACGAGGATTAACAAAATATTTAATAAGAATGGTTGTAATACGTTTTATCACACACAATCCTATTTTCTGTTCGGACGTGTATGTGCAGGGTCAAAAGTTTATTGACGCAGCATCGTAGCCTCCTTGTACGGTTTGGCTACAGATTCGCGTCCACAGATTCGTATGCCGATATATACCATGCCATAGAAAGTACAGCCAATCAGAATGCAGGAAAGCCGTTGTATATTCGTCACTAGGGGACTTTAGATTCGAGTACGAGTACGAGATCGAGTACGACTTTCAAACTTCAAACCAGTCACCTCCACAGAACCCTTACTCTTCCTTATTGTTAATAACAGAAAATAAGATGTTAGA
Source organism: Pachyseris speciosa (assembly GCA_016490735.1). Taxonomy (NCBI): domain Eukaryota; kingdom Metazoa; phylum Cnidaria; class Anthozoa; order Scleractinia; family Pachyseridae; genus Pachyseris; species Pachyseris speciosa. Next base: position 5,435 of record JAEMWC010000771.1, read on the forward strand.
AACAGGATTGATATACGAAGGGCTTATGTAAAGCACGCGAACCACATTTAAAAAGTCGTACTCGTACTCGATCTCGTACTCGTAGTCAAATCTTAAGGTCCCTAGTATTCCACCGAACTTTCCCATCATCCATTGAGATTCCCGCTTATGCTGGCCTTGCTATAGCCACTGTATTTTCTATGGCATGGTGTAAAATAGTTATGCAACCCTTTCTCGTGGTATACCGTGGAAAATCCCACTCTTCACTCGTATTTTCTTGGTATACACACGAGCCTCGAAAGCGTTGCATAACTAGTATATATCGTTCGGTAGAGTAGCGTGGGGTTAAAGGAGCGATACCGAGAGATGACAACTAGTTGTTCACTGAGAAACGTTTGCAACTCCAGCAAGTTAGTGAAGGTGATTTGTAAATACTATAAACCAAGACGCCGACAATCGGATTCGAGATATATGAGCTCTATATGTGGATTGTAAGTGGGAATATCTTACCTTCATCTCGGAGAGTAAATCGACCCATCTGTGGAAAGTCCGAAAACTTCTCTATACACACAACTCCTGTGGTTTGTAGCCGAGCAATGGCCACCTGGTCTTGCTTGATAAATCTTGGCCTTTGCTTCATCCTTTTTCCCGTTTTCTTATCAATTAAATCTATTAGGACCTTGAAAAAAACAAAACTCGAATGTTGGATTTACATACATGTAAAGGTGGGAAAGGCGACTGTGAGTGAGAATCGGAGATTTCCGAGTTACTTTTAAGCAACGGTCTGCAGGGTTCGTACTCGTTTTTTGGACTTAGAATTTAAGGACTTTTCAAGGACATTCCAGGGCACAATTCCAATTTTTCAAGCAATCCATCCAGTAAAAAATGCCATTAGAATGTGATACTAGATGATCGGGTTGAAGGGATAACAGACAGATTTGTTCAAGTCTAAGTCTTTTTTAAAAATGCGCTAAACTGAATTTGGAATCTGCCTATTTACGGCAAACTCGACCTTATATCGAAACTAGAAAACTGGAGATTTTTCTAAACTGCATAAAAAGATCTAGAGATTTCTGAAAAAAAAATGGATGAAAAAGAAAATGCCGTTATCCGGTTAAGAGGTAGACCTGGTCAAATAAGAATTCTTGAGAAATCTGTCACTCCATGGTCAACAAGGCGGTGAGGAACTGCAGCTGGTCAAGGAGCCAAGGAGCCTGCAGAACAGACGAACTGTACCGCGCTTTTTGCGTAACAATATTCTAATAGAACCAAACATGTGCAAGGTCAACCAGCCACTTACCACAAATGAAACTTCTTCTATGACATTGTGAATGTGAAGTACAGCACTATACCCTGCACAGATGATGGACTTATGTTCGAGGATGACCACCTGTGATGCAATAACAACAACAAAGAAATTATCTAGGGAGGTGTAATACTATTACCTTGCTTAAAATCCAGCACCCCTGACAAGATAGCGACGAAATAGTGCCAAAATATTGTGGTATACCACCTCCTGGGTATACCATTGCTAATTTGTAGTAAGCCACATTTGTTTTTCACAGTGATTGTAATTCTAGGATCGGTCTTCCTTATTCTTTTTCTCTGTTTATTTGTTAGCACCGATTTACAACAAAGTACATAAACCCTAAAACCATTCCCATTTCCATGAGGGAACTTAGAATCCTATAGGATGAAAGGTTTGAATCCAGGCTTCCTCGTTGCTCCAGCCTTTTTGTACATACTTTTTTACTGTATTGCCCGGAGTTAACTGACAATTTTTCTATCAAGACCTCCACCACCCCCACCCCCACCTCCACCACCCCCACCCCCACCCCCAAACCTCCACCACCCCCTACTCCCTCCACTCACCAACTAAGAAATGAAAGGAATACCCTTCAGACCCAAAAGGACTAATGGGCAAGTGTCAAACTTAATTTTAGCAATTTCATTTTGACCTACAGGTTTCTTCTTGTGAACTTTAACAGTGAAACGTTGCTCTTGCTTGTTCTAGTTCCGTGATCAAAAGGCGTACATGTATGTGTACGTTTAGAATTAAAATTTACTGTTTCTTTATGCCATGTACACAAGATGTACCAGTTTAACTCATCTGCAGTGAAAAACACATGAACTGTACCTGAGCCTCAAACGTTTTCACAGTGTGGCACAGGTTATCAGGTGCACAGAGGACAAAACCAGGAGAAACATCCTACAAAGCATAATAAGACAGAACATTATAAGGAGGCAGGATGGCCAAGTGGTTTGTGGCGCTGGATTTCAATGCGGTCACCCCGGGTTCAAATCCTGCTCTAGCCACTAGATGGTGTTGTTCTGGGTAGTCCCTGGTTCAACTCCTGGTCATCCTTGTAAAAAGCCAACTGGTTTGCCTCCGGCCAGTTGGGATTCTTATCATGTTTATTTCTTTATTTGAATTATTTGTTTCTGTATTTGCTCGGCCCCACTAGCCTTTGTGCTATAAATACTGCCGAGGGTAAATAAAGGTTATTATTATTATTATTATTATTATTATTATTATTATTCAACTTTTAACGCACCACTCCTTCCACTATAAAGTCAAGTTTAATAAAATGTATATTAAAATCAAGGGTCTCTGCACATGGTCTTCATTTTATAAGATTAGCTAATTATCAAATCTCTTATTTATGTGTATTTATGTGTATGCAGGTGCAAGAATGCCATTCGAGAATGAGGTCTGGAGGGTGTACGAGGGACTTCTCTAACATCTTTTTATTCAGTTTGTCAGGTCAAAAACCCTGCAGTAATGCACTTAGACTGAATAAAATTTCTCATAAATCAGAAACAATGGGTTACATTGTGCATGGTCTTACATGTATATTATGAATGTTAGTCAAATTCCAAATAATCTTTTTCTGCCTTAAGTAACAAGTTTTATTGTACTCCTTTTCCAGTAAGTGATCACTTTCTCATTGCCTTACCTCTTCTTCAATTCCTCTCAATTTTAGTTTAACATTATCTCCAGCTACTGCTCCAGATCTTTCTTCTTCATCAAAAATGATTCCTAACACCTCAACTGGAACCTATGTAAAGAGACCATGCAAGAATTTACTTGTATAGCATGCCGGCACAGGCAACTTAAGGGCTCTTAACACAACTACAGTACATTGGATAACTGAGTTTCCAATTGCTGCAAATAAAATTTTTATTATAATTTTATGTTAATTTTGGACAGCATATAATTGATCATTTTTTACCTTCAGGAATATCACTTGATTTATTTTTGCGTGGTGGTGAATAGACATGTAATGAAACAAACACTGAAGACCCAGATTATATTAATGCCACTATCTATTCTCAGCCTTGCCACTAGTTACAACAAAACTACAGTATGAAACAATCTTATCAGCTAAACCATGACACACAAAAAGATGAAAATAATGTAAACATAATTGTCTCAGTTAATTCCATCACCTTGTTGGGCATCAGCATCAGTGAATCTCCTTTGGAAAGTTTTCCAGATTCCACTTTTCCAAGTACCACAGTGCCCATGTCCTATGAAAACCAAAATTCATGCACACTGTATCATACAACATGGCTTAGTACCCATGTACATTAACTTGCCAAACAAGTACTAACATTGTCCTCTGACCCAGTGACTCTTAGTAACAGGTAAGCTCTTGCGTTGGCAACCACCAACATATTTCTCGATTAAAGACATTAATTTTTCTTAAACAAGAATTGAAACATCATGAAATCTTGTGGATGGTGATTGTAGATTCTGGTCTATTTTGCGTTTGGGTTTTATTCAGGGTCCATAACATCAAAATAATGGCTGAGGGCAATTTAAAGTTTGATTGTTAAAATTGTAGTTGTGTTTATTTGATTGCCTGAGTTCATGTGTTACTCAAAAGTTCACCTTACAGTCAAAACACCTGTAGCGTTCTGCCTAAATAATGATTAATGCATTCACTAATCCAGAGCCGCTTCAATTCTTGGCTTGAAATTTCAAAAGAGCTTTACCTGGTTGATATAGACCCCCAACACATTTCTGGCCATCATTTTACCCTTGCGTGACGCGCAAAGTTTCCGTATTTGGATATGCTTTGTCATTAGTCCAATCAACATTCAATATTCGAATGGATGCTACGGCTGGATGATTACAATGTTCAGTTGACTTTTCGAATCAAAGCGGCTCTGGATTAATGAACGCACCTTTCAAAATATTAATCATTTTTTAGCCAGAACGCTTCAGGCGTTTTGACTGTAAGAAGTAGAGAGGTACATGTAAAGCAACTACAGGGTTACAAGCCTCCATTTAAGTTTACGGTTGGCATTTGGTTTTTGTTATGTTACGAGTACCCAGCCCTCTTTAAATCCTCAGACATTTTTATACCTTGTATCTCTCAGAGATAGGTACCCTGAGTGGACCATCAGTGGAGCGTGTCAGTGATGGTAGTTCATCTATATATTCCAGAAATGATTTGCCACTGCAAGACAATATTCAGATTAAATACATCTCACACACTGCCAGGCTTTTATCAAAAAAGAAACAAGAAACTGGCTGCTTTTTCCTTTCCTCTTGCCCCACTCCACCAAAAAATTAATGTAAACAGCCACATAAAAAAATAGTTGTTTTATTTTATAATCAATATTTGATGGACTTAAGTAACTTGTTCTGCAAAACTTGAATTGTCAATGGAATTATGAAGTACATGTGAGCTGGCCACTTATACAATAATTACTATGCAGTACGTTTCACCATCATCATCATCATCATCATCATCTAATAATGGTACAACTCTTACCTAAACCAGGAACAATCTTTAGGATCTAGTCTTTGCCTAAGATTTGCACCTGTCAAACCTGAACAGGGCATATAGTGGATGTCTAGGGAAAAAATATAATAAATGATCCCTTTAACTTGAACAATGAGAGCAAATTAGGTGAACAGCATTCATGTAAAAAAGTATAAAATACTCCAAACACACCTGTCTTAGGATTAAAACCAACTTTCTTCAAGAATGGTGTCAGTTTTGTCTGGATTTCATCATACCTTTGAGATAAAAAAGAATGGTTTAATTGTTGGGACAGAACACATACTTTTATATAAGAGCTGCAGAGTAAAAGAGGCACACAAGAACTCTTCTATTTTTGCTTCAAACAGTAGCACTTATGGTTATTTCTGTCTTATACGAACAAGAAAGTACAACCCAAGTCTTTTCTTTTCATGTCCATCCTATTATTTTAACATTTTTAACCTTTGGGGGCAGTATTCCCCCAGAAGAGTTGTTTAGTATGCTTCACAAGGTGGTTCTTGGGAATGCCGATTTAATTTTGTGGTTGAAATCCTAATTACAAGTAATTTGTTGCCATTAAATGCTTTACACTGGTACCAATTGTGATGGTAACTGTGTGCCTGTGGATTCCTAACTGCCTGGGACCAACAACCTTACACTAAGATTGCCTGTTAGAGGTGGCTCTAACTTTTAAGACTGTAAATGAAATGCTTAACTCATCCTTAAAGTGCAAATAAACAAATACAAAAGGCTTCAATAATGGCAGTCCAAATTTTATATCTTTTGACCTTTTTATAAATTTAAAATAAAATATCAGCAAAAGGGAATATAGAAAAAAACAACTTCAGAAAAACACCTTGATCGATCCCATTCCACTGTAGGATCATCCATTTTGTTTACAAGTATCACCAGATGCTTCACTCCAGCTGTCTTGGCCAACATCGCATGCTCTCTGAAAAAGAAGTGGGGTCATTGATTACCTCAATAATGCTCTGTTCATCAAATGGTCTTTTTATCTATTAAATGTAAAAACAGTAACTAGCCTTTTCTGACTCGACTAGTCTGGTCTTATCCTCCATCAATTAGTAAGTTGCCACTGGTGAGTTTATTAATTTATTAGTCAAATATTATGGGTCATTCATTTGATGTCTTTCACAGTCTCAGAGCACTTGCATGGAACTCATGCCTGTTCGGACACTGTCAGAACCACAGCAAATTGTACTAGGTAAATGCCAAATCCAAGTGGCTTTCTGGTTAATTCTTGCCATCAACTATGGAATGGATATCACAAGCAGCCCATTACTGTATTTAATTTCCTATATATTCCCTTTCAAGAGTATTCGAGACAACAAGAATCCACAGTCAACAAGTAGGAATCATCTCTAGCTCAAAGAAACAATATTTTTATATCAGCCAGTCATTAATCCATCCAGCCTCTACCTACCTTGTTTGTCCTCCTTTTTCAAACCCAGTTTCAAATTCTCCTTTCCTAGCAGAGATAACCTTAGCAGGTGCAAAAAAAGCAATACACTGTATTATCAGCTTATCTAAGGCATCAACAAATTATTTTTATTCAGTGCAAACATGGTTCCTTAAACCATGTTACTAAGACAGGGATAAGGTTCAAGAACCCCATTAGAAAATCCAAGTTCAAGTATTTGACTTTTAAAGGGGGTAAAACACCAGCCTGATGATTGTTTTGGCATTAATACAATTTTTTTCTTTCCAAGGATTCACTAAACTGAACAATGCTGTCATACAAGTTGCTTCACTGTGTATGGCAAGAAAAGCCTTGACAACGGTTTCATGATGTTTGGAATGTTTATAACAAATATGAAAGATGCAGGGTAGACAATGAAATGAATAGATAGATGCCAAAACACTGCCAGAAATCAACTTGAGGTGTTCTTGCCTATGAGCAGGCCATCTGGTGGTTTGCAAAGAAAATGCAATGTAATATGTAATTACCTAGAAAACCAATTCACAGATATTGTTATTAACTTAAAATAAGTTAAATTCATTCATTAATACTACAAGAACATACCAGCACCCCTAGATCAGCCTGACAGGCACCACTGATCATGTTTGGAACAAAACTCTTGTGACCTGGAGCATCCAGTAATGTGAAATGTTTGTTGGGTGTGTCAAATGCTGCTCTGCCAACTTCTACTGTTTTACCCTTGGAAACAACAACAAAGTTATCACCCTGTCATTAAAGACTTCCATTTAAATGTCCATTCCCAGCATTTGGTATATTTACCAATGTTTCTCTTACTATCAATAATTAGGTTAAGGTAAGACTACCAATTTTAAGGCCACTGCCTTTTAAAATTTTCCATGACAATTGGAATATCAGAAAAATAACTAAAGAGCATCAAGAACAGAGCTCACGTCCAACCAAGGACATATTAATGAGATTGCCACTATATCTAAATATTGTGATAGCATTTCTGCTATATTTCAGAATGGAGATCATACCTTATCTCTTTCTTCTTGGTTTGTGTCTAATGCCCATGATAAGTACCTACATGACAAAAAATAAAACATCAATCACAAGCTAAACATTTTTCATTTACGACTGCCAGTAAAAGAACTGCATTTGGAATCTGAAATGAATATCATTAATTCTTTGTGACTTACCATGTTTCTCTGTTTTTCTCTTTTGCTTCTCTTTCATATTTTTCAAGTGTCCTTTTGTCCACCTGGCCTGTCAAATACCTACATGTATCATGACAAACATTCCCGATTTAGTCACATAATAAGGAAAACTCATCTGATAACTGGAAAAATCTATAGCAATGTCTCTTGTTATATGACTGGCTCTTTCAGCAGTCAAGATGAATCAATTCTCCTGCTGTTATTGGCTACCTGCGAGGTCAAGATGGAGCCATCTTGACTTCTCGGGATAACCTGTTCATCCCACCTTTTTACTGTCTTTTAATAGCGTCCTCTGAGTCACATAATAAATCCTTTATTTACCAAGCCCTGCCATCTTGACCTCGCGCTTGGCCAATAACCCATATATCATACTACTGCCCTCAACAAAGAGGAAGAATTATGGAGTATTACTAAACATGTCTGACTTACAATAAGATTTACTTACATGACATGACCACCAATTGTTGATTTACCAGCATCTGGAGGAAACAAAAAGTCACTGAAATAAATTCAGTTCCTCAGAAGACATGATTGCAAAAAAGCCTGTAACATCTGACCATGCATGTCTGATTAATCAAACATGGGGATGTAGTTTGTTCTAATGTGAACAACCCACTAAACTACACAACGTCACTACTGTTCTGTCTCCCTAAACAATGAACTTTACCACATTCAATCTCACTTGAACCAGGAGCATCAATGCCTTGAGGTAACCTTGCTGTAGATAAGCATTCCATCTGAAGGGGTGCATACAGTGTATTAGTTATATACCGCACAAGTGAATAGTGCTTTTTGCATGCTCTGATTGGTTAACTCGGAGGTGATTAGCAAGTACTATTCACCTTCGAGCAGCCGGTGCGTGAGATTTTATATTTTCCAACCGCTGGTCGGTATATTGTCACACAAAGTAATGTTTTGGTCTGCTAATTATTCAGCTTGTGTGGTATATACTAAAACAACATTATTCACCTCAGTGTCAGTGAATAATTGTTAAATATTCCCAGTTGTTTTGCCACTATTGAAATTAGTACAAGCTCCAGTTTTAAGAGCCAGTCAAGACATGGAGTACAAACTTGCATTTTACTTGGGGCTGGATTTGACTTGTAGCAGAACTTTGAAGCAGGTAAAATACATTAGTTGGCAAGATTTACAGCCAATCTATAAAAGTTGCATACTATTTGAATAGTTAACACAGACTCTTACCAACATGACCAATAAATATGATATTAACATGTTCCCTCTTGTCCTTGACTTCTTCTTCTTCTTCTACTTCAACTTTTTTCTTAGAGCTGTTCGTCTTCACAGGTTTTGCTTCCTCTTCTTGTGCCTTCTCTATTTTCTTATCATCAACCTCCTTACCTAATAAAAAAAGCAAAATCAATGCATTAAAATGTCAGTCATCGCATTGATTTATATATCTATTTAAAAGGACACATTTCACTCAGTGATAGTTGTAAAGAGTGCCCAGAAAAAGCCACAGGAACAAAATTGATAACTTTATTTAAGTGTGAATGTGAATGATCATCGCAGTTATGAACACTCCTTCATAACTGCGATGATCATTCACATATTCTTTTCTTTAATCCGCAGTTCAGATTTATGATTTTCATATATTCATTCTCATTTATTTAAGTGTCATATAGCAGTACAACCACTAAGTAAGGACACTAAAATAAAAGTTCCAAAATTCAAAATAAATAAATATAAAGTGTACGTGCACAGTATCAGTGCAATTGGATATTGAAGTAAAAAAAAAAAAAGAGAAGAAAGCGACAGGACCCAATGACCATCAAAAACATTACTATACAAAGTTCTTACACATACTTCAGTTGTGAAGCTAATTGGTAAAATGAACAGTTCTCAAGTTGGCAATGGCATTTTATTACACGATCACACTCATTAAAATGCTACAGTATATTTTCTGTACCCTCATCTTCCTTATTCTCATCTGGTTTTGTACTGGAAGATTCTACATCTTCACCTGGGCCAGCTGCTAGAGAAAAACATTATTATGGGTTTTAACCAAGACTGCTTTAAGACAGATCTTTTAACCAAGATTTGATACAAGAGGTCACCTGGGTGCCTTAAAAGATGCTATCTTTATTTTAATAATGGGACCAAAGTATAACAATTTGGAAAGGGATGATACTGTCACCACAGTTTACACAAGGTTTTGATAAAAGGCAGTTTCTTGTTATTTTTTTTCCCTTGGATCAATTTTTTTTTCTCCCTTTGTTTTTGGGTGTGGTAATGTAAGGTAATGTATGATAATTAGTTTAAAACAAAGGGAGAAAAATTTAAACCAAGAATTTACTTGAACCACAAAAACTATACCCCTGGGTTACCACTTGTTTTAACTTCCTTGAAGGGCTAACTTTTCCTACTTGTGTGAACCTCAAGTCTGGATGAGTGATAAATGAAGGGCTTGGTGAAAAAAGACTGCAAGTGATGATTTACCTTCAAAATTTAACATTTCTTGAGATACAAGTTCTTATGTGGTGTACAGAGTGCCTGGTTATCATTTCAGACATGTAGTGCTATGCTAAATTTGGATTTTTAGCCTAAAACTGAACCACATTAGCAAAATGGTGTGTTGGAGAAGGTGGGGGGGGGGGGGGGGAGGGGGGAGTGGGTTTATGGTTATGATTATTTAACTGTTTCTGTGAATATTAGCTTACCCTCAGCGACCCCTTCACCCTGATCTGGCTGCACAACTTCTGGCTTGGCATCACCATTAGTTGATGGGGCAGCTATCAAAGACAATCCCAGACAAAGAAATATGCATGGGCTCATGGCCAAAGCCAAAGGGTTATTAATTACTACATGTAGCTATTATAATTTATACCCATGGAGGGGAGTATTGGAATAATGCCGATTTGTTTCCTCTATGTAATTATTGAAAGACTTATGCAGAAGTTAGTAAATTTTAGCAGGACCACGAATTTCAAGAATAATTGGTGCAATCTAAAACAAATAAGAACTTGTATTGTAAGCTTATAAATACTTTAACATCACATCGTGAAATAAAACAGCATGTTCTGAACTACGATCTAAATGACTACTTAGGAACTAAAGGTCGTACCATCAGTTGCCTGCGATTTCATAAATGAAGGGACAAAAGCCGGGGCATTCACGTTTGGAACAAAAGGTTTGGCGTTGACATTGAGTGAATGAAGTCTATCGCTTAGATCACTCGTCTCTCCGCTCATTTCTCCGGGACCAGGATCCTCCAAAGAATCCCATGAGTCTGGCGCATTGGCGTCCGAGTTAGCTATATCCATTTCTCTTCTCGTGGTTTCTCTACAGCTTTTGATGTTACGGACGCAAATTTAATCTTATATACTTTTTCAGTTCCACGAGAAATGGTGCAATTTCCACGCCGGTTTTTATGGCATTGAGCATGCTTATAAAGAGCCGCTGACAAAACGGCGGCGCGAAGGGAGCCGTTCTCGCGCGCTTCGCGTTTTCGCCACCAAACGCGAGGAAGGCGCGAGATTCGAAATAGCGGAAGTCAACCTCGTTCCCAGGGCTTTTCCCTAGAAAGAAAAATCCCGCCGCCATTTTTCTTTCTAGGGAAAAGCCCTGGGAACGAGGTTGAGCGGAAGTCTTCCGAATTCTAATTTTCTACTCAAACTAATCCCGGTTTCATTCCTTTTTGGCGCCTTCCGCACATGAAAGGGAGAGGGGAAATCTATTGCCATTTTATTTCAGAGGAATGACCTTTAGCCTACGAAGCAGTAAATGAAGGGCTGGGGGCATAAACTCGAGAAATAAAGTATGCAAAAAAAAAAAAAAAAAAAAAAAAAAAAAACCTAAAACTCTACATAGGCAGTTTATGCCCCCAGCCCTTCACATGGTGAAGTATGCTAATTAACATTCATGAAAACAATGCCCAAGGGTATTCTTTGAGTGAAAGACTAAGCGCCAAATGCTCGTAACCGATTTAAGAGAACACAGAACGTTTCTGTTCAGTTAGACGTAATGCGCAATGTGTCGTTTTTGCTTACTCATAACACTCGACAAGCTCGCTTGGCACGAAAACAGTGCACAATATTCGTGGTTGACTTAAAAAAAAAACAGCACTCAGTAGCCTTGGTTAACCTCAAGTCAGCGCGCAAAAATTTTGTACGACCTGAAAACAGCACTCACTCCGAAGAGATTCAGTGTTATTGTTGGGTTTAGGTTGGACTTGACATTAGGGTTAGAGCTTCGGCTAGGGCTAGGGATAGGGTTAGGGGCATGGTTAGGGTTAGTGTTAATGTTAACATCAACGCTAGCGTTAACATTAGAGAAAGCGCGGTTGTTTGAGTCCGAATCAGCTTAACTGAAGGGTTCGTCCGAGTCAAAAACAGCGCCTAGTTGCCTTGGTTGACTCTAAGTTCTTTCGGAAAGGTTTTGGCCGATATAACACAGAGCTCTTGGCCAATATAACACAGAGATCAAGTCGGTTGTTTGTCTTAAATACAGCGTACAATGACAAAAACCTCGGTTGATTCTAAATCAGTGCGCAAAAAGCTTGCCGATGGCTGAAAAATCACAAAATATTAAAGACGGCTGTTTTGACTTGAAGAAACTTTTTGGCAAGACAACTCCTATTGGCGACCTACACCAAAAATTTAAGTTAATCAGATGTTCTAGGGCAAAAATTAAGAGTCCTAAGAGTACGCTGTTTTCCGTCGTGTTTCGTTTACTCAGAACGTTGTGTTGCGTAGTAAATTAAAACTTGTGCGTGGTTTCGTCAGTTGAAACGTTTTTCATCGTCAAGTTGAAAACAATGGAATGAAAATCTTATAAAAATTAACGTAAATGACGACAGTGAAAGAATTTGACAGAAATACTTAACTCTTTTCTGAAATTAACTTGGCTCCAAAACGTAAAAATATTTGCATGAAATTCAATCCCTTTATCACGCGTGATGGATTGTCTCATCACAACGACTGTAGTCGCGCACAAATGTTTATCTCGCGTAAGGCCTTTATCTCGCGTGAGAATACTTTTTGCTGTAGTTTATTAGCCTCCATAGAAGCAAAAAACCGAGGCGATCAACGCAAAAGTGAGTTATGTGTTAAAATTCGGCAGCGTGTTTACCAAATATTCATTCTCACTTGTTCATCAGTCACGGATATGTTACGAACCAACAAGCGCGGATGTTACAGCAATTCACCGGTTTCGCAGAGGTTGTGGGTTCGAATCCCGTACAAGCGGTTTTTTTGTTTTGGTTTCACTACTGCTTAAGTTGTGTTCATAACTGCGGCGATCGTTCACGTTATCATCCGTTGTTTACGTACATCTGATTCACACAGACGAATCGCGAGGAGTACCGCTTAATATTGCTTTGAATGTTTGCCGTGCGCGCCAATGCAACTTTTCCATGGATTGTGTTCAAGATACTCATCGAAAACGGGCAGACTTCACTTCGTGCCGAATGAATTCTCGGTAGCGTTTCCGAAGTCTTAGGACTGGTTTCGACCAACTATTTCACGGCTAACAGTAAAAGCAAGCTGGGATTTCATGTCATGAGTGGTTTCAAAAAATGCGCTCTTCAAAATTAATGAACAATGGAAACCTCGGTGCAACAACTAGACAGTTTTCAAAGTCATTTTATAAGGTAGAGTTTTTACTGAAAAGAAGTAATAATCTGCCCCAACCCACCGCCCCCCGCGAGAGTTTTTGACTTCAGACAGCGCCCTCTTTGACCGCAATGAATTCTGGGATCATTGTCTGCTCCAAGCGCGAACAACAAGACTCTTCAAACATACACTTTTCGCCTTAAGTTCAAAAACCACTCTCGCTTTCCCAGATTTCAGCACGGCAACCTTTGAGAAATGGACCAAGACTAGCAACGACGCGCCGCTTTTGAGACGAGAGTTGTTTTCAGACTTTTTCCGCCTGGCTTCTACTCTGTACTCCAGCTTATATCTCATCGTGATTTGGTAAGGACAGAGAAAACGCTAACTGGATTCTTTCAGAAGCGTTAAAGATTTGCGGATCTCCAGACTTTTAATGACGTCTTTCGATCACCAGGCGGGAAGGCAAACCGATAATGCAGTTAATAAGAAGCGATCCACAGCTCCAGCACTCACGTAAGTTTCGTATCCGATGAGCTTAATCGACGTTTTAACTGCCAAATTTATAGTCTACGTCACACTATCAAACAATCCTTTCTACCCGTCAATCATTTCACGTCCAGTTTTAGTTTTACTCTTCACAAATGTTCACATAATTCACGTATGAATATTAATACAGTACGCATACAAATGAGCTTAACTTCATGAAGGGCTGGGGGCATAAACTGCGTATGTGGAATTTTCGGCCGTTTTTTTAGTTCGCTTGGATTTGTCCAAATTTTTGCATGTGAACTGCATTTTGATTCAAAAACATTATCCTGTATTTTTTTTCACTGATTTCTTTTTGGCCGTTCTATTCCCAATCCTCTGGCATTAAGAGCTAGAGCGACAATAGTTTCTTCGCATGAATTTCTTTGCTACCCTCTTGTGATCTCTTGTAGAGCTGTCAGCGTATTTATGCCAGTTATGATGTGACATTTTTCAACAGGGCCAGCCATGGTGTTCCCATTTTGGCCTAACCTCGCCAATATTTGGAACTGGGAAAAGCCCTGCAGCGGCTTATTACCCAACATCCGTTTGGCAAACCCACATTTACAGTGGATTTCCCGGTAAGTTACGTGAGAGGTCCAATTTAATGTTTGATGTAGGAAGTTAGTTCAAAGAAGCTGTAAGTCGTTTCCAAGGTGAATAGCTACCAAAGAAAATAACAACTAAAACAAGACACGGCAAATCTAAAAAGCCAGTAAGCTTTATTGATGAAATTTAATTTTAATTCATACATAGTATGAATAATTTCTTATTACAAATTACAATATATTTCATTTTTACCAAGTCTAGCTGAAATAGAATTTTTCCCACTAACAAGGCATTTATCTGCTTTTTCTTCTTTTTTTCTCAATCAGGCACCACTCATTTAGCCTCCTTCGCAGCCGTTGTTTGTGTCGGTCCTATTCTCCGTCCCCACCAACGTCTGCTGAACCGAGCCGGACCAGTTCCTGGGAATGTAATGCCCGGCTCTGTTCAGCAGACGTTGGTAGGGAGGGAGAATAGGACCGACACAAACAACGGCTGCGAAGGAGGCCACCACTCATTTTGGCCAAAACAAACGCAGCTTGCGTGCAGACGTCGCAACAAAGAAAATAGGAGACGTCTGCACGCAGGCTAAAACAAACGTAGCCTGCGTAGCAACCGGCGTTTCCGTAGGGGCTTCTATCTGTTTTTTGTCCGCGCGAATCGAAACGCATCCTAGTTTTCGCGCGGTCGAAGAACGAAAAAACAAACGAAGAAAACCCAACAGAATCACTTGCTACGAAGGCCAAAATAAACATTCCATCCAATCATTTCCTGCTGTTGTAAATGAGTTGTTGAACAGAACTAGTCAAGATTTCTTTAAAACAAGCTTATTGCGTCGTTATCTTAATTTTCCCTTCAAATCTTCGGCAAATTTTCGGATGATCCCGATTATTCTTCGCTTTGCTCGGATTCTACATCGTCGTCGTATTCCCTCAGTTCCTCTTGACTGTGGTCCGCTGGCCCTTGAATGCGGCTTAGATGCTCATTTTCCACTCGCAGGAAATTCCATATGAATCGCCTGCGGAAAGAACATAGTCGTAGATACTTAAAAACATCGCATTATGTCAAATATTATAACAATTCCCTCCTTGCAAAAGGTGTTTCTTACGCAGTTTCGTAGTTTCGGTTTCTTGCGGGTGACTATCCAACCCTACGCACGCCGGGGAGAACCCAGGGTGTAGAAATACTGCGAACAGTTACTTTTAAAAAATTTCTTGGGCACGCGCAACAGTTAAATCAGAGTTAATTAAGTCAGAAAAGCAAGTCAGTTAAGATCCAGTGCATGGATTGCTCATGATGATCTTTGAATATCGTTTAAGGTAAAGAAAATTCAAGTTAAAACTTCACGGCAAAAATATTTCGAAAATATCCTTATTAAATCGAAATTAAACTGGAATCAAATCTCACACAACCGGAATCTGGGATGCAAAAAGGTCGAATATTCACAAAAGCGAATCACGCACGTGCATACGACTGATCAACGCACTACTAAACTGCGAAAGTCTGAAACTTAATGATAAACGCCATTTATGATTACCTGAAGACTTCCAGCACAGCAAGCATAGCCGTTAAAACTTCAGAATGGAACAGTCCCGCTTCACCAACTGACACAGTTAGAATCCATGACAAGCGCAGGAACAAATCACTAACCAGGGCAAAGTAGTAGAATCCCTGTAAAAAGAATAAGAAGACAGACTTACTTAAACACCAAGGGGTATGAGGAGGAGACTCTCTTTACTTGGGAGAGGTTTGGTTGGACTCTGTAAAGCTATACCCAGTTTGAAATGATTTGATTTTCCTCTCCATTCAAGGAAAAAAGCATCCTGCATTTTTCTACCCTGTCAAGATAACCACAGGATGATAGTGCAGACGAAACATATTCTCTTGGTAACATATTTACGCTCTAGTTTCACGCGATTTTGTCTCGCGTCGACAGACTGGCATATTGATTGATTAGTTTGTAAAGCCAAACGTTTTTTTAAGACATTCGAGTATGATGTACAAATTACCTTGTACCAATTTCAAAACAAGATACCCTGTTTAAGACCAGAGTAGTCAGAAAATCGATAACTTGCTCGTGACAACAAAGGCCGTCAAAAACTATACCCTATCCGACCACGTCTCCCATGTTATGGGCGATACCTTTCAATTGAACGGTCTATATTGTCCCTTACCAAGCGTTTAAAAAGCAGCTTGGATCTCAGAAATCCATGATTCGGATCCATTAATCCCCAATCCATCTTCACATCCCAGGCGTACGTATAGCAAGTGCTCACAATTGAAGAGAAGATCCACGAGAAGAAGTAAAAATCTACTTCTTGCTTGCCAGTTCTCTCTGTTGAAAAAAAAAAGAAACAATTTGTCTTGTCATCGTCATTGTCATTATCGTCTGAGCAGCACCCCATAGCACAAGACAATGTATCAATATAAAAATATTATTTTCGCTCAAATTTTTAGTTCTGCCCGAAGAGAGTTAGATTTTTGATAGTTACTTCCACAAATAGCAGAGGTACCATAACCGATTGCCTCAGGGGCAGGCAGCGTTCTTCACAGATAGCGTGTTTCAGGTAGGAATACATCAGTTAGCGGGCTTCTTTCGGGGCGAAAAGTGGTTTCTCAGAAATTTGGACAACTACTTTAGCAGAGCTCGGAAAGATCAAACTTAACTGCACTTCAAGTTCCCAGATACACCTTTAAAAAACTCGACGTCAATTGCTAACATTCCAAATAACAGCCCCTCGATTGCATAAAGTGGTAACCTCGCGCCACTTGAAACCAATGAGAAGCAAAACCCAAACCAATCGTGACTTTTACGCACGGATTTTCCCGCGCTTTGCAACGGTTGCGTATAATTGCTTCGAATTCTGATAGGCTCGTTGCACTGTTTCGGGCTGTTGTGATTGGCTGGGATAATTGCTTTGGTCTGGGTGTTACGACACCCACTTAAAACCGCTCTATCTTTTACGAAATACATTGTTTACGTAGGAGATACCTTTGTTAGCTGATGCCACTGTTGAAAAGAAGACAACAAAAAAAGTTGTAGAGTATTTTCCAGCATTGGCAAGGTGTGGAAACTTCTGCTTGGTATCATTGTATCTGCGGATGCTCTGGGCGAAGCGCCACCAGGCGGGAAGACAAGCGAGTAGCGGCCTCAGTCCGTAAAGTTTGGTACCACATTGATTACGATCTACGTAAAGTAGAAAAGGCACGACATTAAAAGGAAAAAAAAAAAATTTCTCAAAGAAGACGAAAAGGTCGCACAAACTGACACCGATTGTATTGGAAGAGCTCGGCGGGGATTGCTCACCTTGAACGAATAATAATCCAGTGCATAAAAACACGACAAGTACTCCATGTCTAGTATGGCAACCACGAGGCTGTTCAACTGATCAGCGAGCCAGAAGTCAGCAAACGCCACCTGATGGAACGGTGCGGTCAACACTCTCCACTGCAAGACAACAAACAGCGTCAATAAAGAATTGGTGAGGCCGAAAATTTCCACTTATGTCCAGGTTTTCAAGCAGCTACAAAATTTGCGATTTCTCGTGTCCAAGCGAAAAATCTACTGCTTTTCACTGACTCGACGAATACAACACTGAAAAACAACTTTATTTACCCTTTAAACACAAGGACGAATTTTACAAACAAAGAAATTTTCCAATTTTCGCAGTTTTCACAAAAATCGCAGTTTTCGTTGGGGGGCCCTCTCAACCTCCTCTTCTATTGTTTTCACTCACCATTTTGTTTTTAAATTTCGCAATTTTCGCTGCTGCGTGCAAACCTTGACATATCTCGTGAACACTGAAAATCTCTTAATTGCATCAAGCAGCACTGCGAACTCACTTAAATCAACTTCGGAGACCGAGTCAAACTAGACTCTCCAATATGAAGGCATTAGAAGCGGACAAAGTCTTGCACTTACCAGAGCTTTCAGAAGCCAGAATCTGCAGTGTCTGAAACAAACGTTGAGCGTGTTGATGAGGAATACCAGAAAAAGCAGCTTAAAGCAATCGGGTGTGCATAGTGAGGAATTCCAAACTGATCCGAGAAAAGGAAAACTACAGCGCTAGCACCCCACAACACAGCGAAAAATATGGCCAGCTGTTGAGAGGAAAAGAAAACAGCCAATAATTAGAATTGACAGTTGTCACAAACCGTGAAGTTCCTTGAGTAGTGGAGGTTAAAAAAAAATCGGTGACGTACGTATGTACTGTACACAGGCGGTAAATCTTAGTCAGTAGTACACAAGCCACAAGTAATAAAACATTTCAGAACCGTTGAGCCAAAAATCCAAATGGCTAGAAAGGGGGAATGTCATCGGGTGGTAAGGTTGTTTATGCTAAGGAGCTGCAAAGTTTGCAATGCATTGTGGACAGAGTATCGCAGACATGTATGCTCTGGGTACCTATTTTCAATTGTTGTGCGAGCTCGTCTTCTTCAGTTCTTTTGGAGCGTTACCTTTCGACCGGGAGTACACGTACACAAGCGCTTTTCAACTGATCACTGGCTTGCTGCTACTGGTAGTTAAGTCAGGCTGTTGTTCGTGCTTCAAATTTGAAAGACGTTTCCCAAACCAAAGTGGAATGCAATGGGTGCCTTTTTTATCCTGCTAGTGAGTGGCCTATTTTGGGCTCATTGTGAGTTTCCTCCTTATCTTTCAAGGGACTCAACTCACCTCCAGCGTTCGCAAAGGACAAAGGAGATTCTTGAAGTCACATATGTGAGCGTTATTGATCCCCACAGCCTGCCATCCATACAGATTGATTCCAAACAGGAAGAATTCTAGAATGAACAGGAAGAGTCCTCTGTACATACGGAACGCAGGCTCCCACTGGATATCATTGTCGGCTTTGAAAGCTGTATCGGAAACAGAAGAATCCAAATATATTTTAGATACATTTTCAAAAGCGAAATTCAGGTACCGTATTTCCTCCAATAAGCGCCCTCCCCCGAATAAGCGCCCACCCCTGGACCAAAATAGCAAGTAAGTGACCCCTCGAATAAGCGCCCCCATCGTCCTCATTTTCGTAAATAGTAGGGATACAAGCAAACCCTGTTTCCATTGTCACTTTATTTGTAATCTTTTCAACTTCAACTGTACTCCAGCATCAGTGCATGTAGGAGAACAGTCTATTTTCCGCAAGTCCCTTCCAGTTCTTTCTATCTCCTTGTGCGTGCATTAGCCAAAATAGCATTACAGTTTGTTTTAAGAAAAACTTAATAAGCGGCCCCCTCGATTAAGCGCCCTCCTTCGAATAAGCGCCCCCTCTTTTGGCGGACAGTTTTGAGCCGACATTTTAAATAAGCACCTGGGCGCTTATTCGAAGAAATAGCAAAACGCCTTGAACCCTGCTGGATTCTGTCAAGGAATCAGCAGACATAGCGTTATGTTTGTTTGGTAAGCAAACTGTACGCGCGATTTTTTTGTTTTTCGTGGTTACGACGCAGAAGTCTGTACTTACCAGCAATAACCAGCACAGCAAATAAAACGAAGAACATGCCGCTCAGAAGACCAAGCCGAAATATCAACCAGATTTTGTATTCCTGTTAGCGAAAAAAACGAAAAAAAAAATGAAACATTTTGCCATACATAGGTAAAAGAAGATTTAAAATGGTCCTTGTATGTTGATTGGTACCTGAGTGCTTTCTTGTGTTTCTTGGGATTCACATTCTGGTTCAGGTCTCTGATGATAACTTTGGTCTGTTATTTCACCGCCAGCTTCACAAACCTAATGAAAAGGGAAACGATGTTTTAGCGTCGGGTTTTAAGGATAGACGAACATTTAAAAGACAGAAAAAAAAATAGCATGACTTCAATTGGAATTTGTATTTCGTATGTTGACCGAACATACACCAATCCTTGGGGGGTGGGGGGAGGGAGAGTGGAAAGAACAAAAAAAGAAGAAACCTAGCGGTGGAGGGCTGGTAACGAAGGGAAGGATCTTCAGTGCAGCGTAAAATCAATGTCGCCTAAGCAGTTCCAGAGTTTTACTGCAAGTGGCTCTTAACTGACATTACACTAGGCTCGATTTCCGTCGCTCACTCGGGTCTGTGGTTTTCTCCCCACGAGAGAGCGCGGGCTCCTTCCCGAACAGCTGCTAGTAATCGAGCCTAACATTACACCCGATTTAGAAGGTTTATTTTATTTTTCTGCTGTGTGAAGATTAAGCCTCACAAAAGTCACTCACTAATTGCTAAATAAGTTCAAGTTTCAATGTTATTCTTAAGTTATTACCAGGCTGGCTAAAATAATCTCCGAGCGCCTAGCCACAATTGTGTTTTTCATTTTTTTATAATTTTCAATCGCATGAACCCAAGAAAAAAACTCGGCAAAAAAAAAAAATTGCCAATAATAAAATTAAGGAAAAAACATGGAGGTGCGGGGTTTCGAACCCCGGACCTTCCGCATGCAAAGCGGACGCTCTACCACTGAGCTACACCCCCGACTGATGCAAGAACTCACACAATCGGGGAGTGATATCGGTTTCTTCTTGTTTAGGATGACAAATATCATCCCTGAGCGTTGCTTGAACCTTACCTACTTACACCTCAAACCTTTTTGTTTGTTTGGAACGTTTTAACCCAGGGAATGCTTACTCCCCCTTTTCACTTTAAATAAAGCGGTTGGTTGTTTTCCGATCGCCGTTCACGCGCTGCTTACACCACTGATAAAATGTCGGAAAACTGCAAGCGCGAGACGTTCAGGCAGACAAAAACCCAGCGGACGGGGCAAGAGTACCTTCTGAACGTTGAAAAGGCACAATTTATCTGAGAATTAAAAGCCAGTATTTAGCGGCTCATAAAAGCCGAGTTTCTAAAGAGACGTCAGTTGGCACCTTATCAAAATGTAAGGACGTTAGTTTGTAAATGCCATTGTCCTTTTGCGGATAAACAGGAAATTAGTAAAAACCGTGATCCTGAAAAGAGGTCATTTGGCATCTTATCAAAGATGTTAATATTTTATTTTGTAAATGTCCTTGGCCTTCTGCGGATATATCTAAGTTAAACAGAACCGAACGTGAGAAAACAACTAGCAAAGGTGACAGAGGGCAGTAAGGGTAGATCACTTTGCAAAGGAGCTTCCTTCCTGAGTTGAGAATTGCTAAATAAAAAATAAAGATATTTATACAGAGCTAACTTGACTAATGCTCCAAAGCGCTTCACAAGGCTGCGCTTAATCAACAAAGAGTCAAACGTTCTTTGTGCAGTCTAAAATACAATGACATTGTCACCATAATGTAGCGGGAAAACGACGCATCGCCAGCTTAGAAAGGCTACCCGACAACAAACCCTATCGCCAGTTATGGAAATAAAGAAGCCAGTTATAACGAAATTACCATTCAAAACTGGCAAACACAACTGAATCCAGAGGCCCAAGCCAAACTAGATACACGTATCTACCACGAGACCAATGAATAAGCGTCATTAAAAGGAAACAGATGGACAGGGATGTATTCCATTGTCAGAGTGTCACAAAATTCAAAATGACGTTTTACGAATCAAGTAACTGAGAGAGAAGAAGAATTTTTTGTTCTTATGCAATTTAATTTAAAATATAAAACAAAGGCAATCAAATAGCCTTTGAATGTAGTCAAATTGCACGAATTCTCTTGGTCAAAGAATAATGAAGTGATTTTATTTCTGACTAGGATTACGTTCTACGTTCTAGGTACACTGGACTATCTGATTTGAGAGCTGTATGATGGCACTATGCCTGCATACAGACCCAAAGTCAAGGGCGAAATTACTTTCACGCATCAAAGCTTGCACGATATAACAAAATGCCACGTAGCGCAAATTTTAAGCATGAAACCGCGATACCTGGGACGACATAACAAGGGTTTGGTCGTTTCTCCACAAATCCGTTTTTATTCGTTTTTTTTATATCGAAGCTCACTGTAAAGAGCATAGCCTGTGTCGCTGGTGCTGGAGTATTAATATCTTTGCGAGGTTCTGCCTCACGGTTGTGCACTTAAAGTTGGACTTCCTAACTGTCCTGCCTCCATTTCGACGCACTTCACTTTGATACGGTATTGATACGCAACTGGAGGCCGTGACCCAGAAATGGATCCATTACAAGGCAGAGAGAGAACGGTTTCTCTGTAACATTAAAAACAGATCGCTAATGACCACTAATTTTTGACAGAGACATAAACAATACCGGGAAGAATTCGAATTCTCTGATTTGTCGAATTATGCATTGAGAAAATGCTATAAGTTTTTCTTTGACGCGTTTTCAGAACGACGAGCGAGTGAATATCACTTTTCTATTTTGGTCGATCACTTATTTGCATGTCATTGAATAAGAATAGCGTGTATTGTGTTCTGCTTCGTTCTTCAAAGAACGCCGACAAAGGTAAACAATAGTGGCGGGGTATTCAGCAGTTACTCCTAAAAATGTACATAAATTTAAGACAAATCTCTTATCCAAACAAAGAGCTGAGCTAGCTATCTTTCACTTGGTGGAAAGGAATGACCTTGGAACGTGGCCAAAATAACAAGCTTACACAATAGAATAATGTGCGATGCGCACCACATGCGCTAAATGCATGGAGGGCTAAACGCCATCTTAAAAGCGCCCACACGAGAGAATTTTATATGCTCGAAATCAAGCGACGAACTAAAATTGTACATATGCAGCCGCTAGTTTCTTTCATATTCAAATTTATCAGCGATCGTGTTTAAATAGCTGATTGTTCATGGTACGTAGCTCGTTAAAAGCCATCAGCTGGTTTAAAAATGCGGCAAACATCAAACTTACCTCGTAGCTCTGAACTTTAGTGTAGCACCGATTTGGACATCGTCTCCGCTTTTTCTCGTCGGGATCGCTGTCCAAACTCTGCAAAATCATCATCAGCGGCTTGAAATGCATCGTGGATTGCTAAAAGAGAAGCGTCTCGAACAGCAAAGAGCAAAATATTCAAATCGCACAGACAGTGCTGTGCTACTGCTACCCCAGCACAAATATGCAGTGTGGGGTTTATATTGATCATTGATTCTTTACTTAGAAGAGAGAGGAAACAAAGATTAAGATCAAGGACGTACAAACAAGCGATTGCAACGATCTGAAACACAAAACTATAAAGGAAGCTCCACAGAATGTTTTTATATTAGATCAGTCACGTGAACAAACGGACCAATCAGAAAAGCCATTCTCTTAAGCTCATTTGAATAGCGCATTGTTTGAAAGTTTGTTTACGGACATCAAATCAAGCACAGCGACCGGAAAGCTCAGTGTATCCCAAGGGCAAATAAAAATTTTTTTTTCGCGAGATAAAAGAAAAGGCGACGCGATCACAATCCCCAACAGAAAGCCTATTCACAGGCTAGCACTAAACTACGAGCAATCGTACTTTTTTCCCTCAAATCACTGGAGTGAACTTCGTTCCCAGGGTCTCTCCGCTTCCCGCCCCTGGAGCGAGAGGGGGCGGGAAGAGGAAAGACTCTGGGAACGAGGTTGGCACGATGAGTGACCACGATTGTATCATCAATCGACCGAAAACGAGACTAAGGAAAATCTTTGTTGTATAAACGTGCCAATGTTGACGAACTGAAAGAAGAAATTGAAAGTGCCTGGGTGGAATTTTCTAGCACTCATCAACAACAACAACAACAGCTAGACAAAAGTACGGACAACACAGCTATGCTTGGTTATATTTTAAACGCACCATCCTGACTGCAACTGAACGAAATGTCCCCACTAAACATATCACTGGGAGATGGAACGTTCCCTGGATCACCCCATCCTTAAGAAGACTAATGCGTAAAAAAAACGTCTCTATAACATAGCAAAGAAATCTAATGACAGGCAAGACTGGAAAAAGTTCAAAGACCTAAGAAAGGCTGGTAAGCGCAAACTCGTAGAAGCTCGAAACAACTATGTTCTAAATCTTCTCGACTTGCCTAACGAAGATGGTCCACCTAAAACAAGCAAAAGATTTTGGTCATACATCAAATCCACCAGAAAAGATAATCTTGGAGTTGGAACCCTAAAATCTGGAAATGAAGAAATTACAAACAGTGAGCAGAAAGCTGAAGTGTTGAGTGACCAATTTGCTTCAGTTTTCACTGATGAAAATCTATTTAATATCCCAAGCAAGGGCCCTAGTATGATTGCAGACATCCCTCCTCTGAAATTTGAAGTTCCAGGCATAATACGCTTACTAAGAAACATTAACGCCAAAAAGGCCTGTGGTCCTGACAAAATATCATGCTGGGTTTTGAAAGAAGCTGCGCCTTTCATTGCTCCATTTCTCCAGTATATTTTTACTCTATCAGTACAAACAGGTCAAGTCCCAAGCGACTGGGTCACTGCAAATGTCACCCCAGTTTTCAAAAAAGGAAATCGCGAAGAGCCAAGTAATTTGAGACCGATTTCCCCAACATCTGTGTCTTGCAAAATTGTGGAACATATTATATACCGGCACATCATTAATCATCTTGATTCAAACTCTATCCTAGTACATTATCAACACGGCTTCAGACAACGCCACTCTTGCGAAACGCAACTGATTACAGTCATTGAATCAGTAGCACGTAACCTTGACCTTGGCCAACAAAGTGATTTGTTGTTACTCGACTTCGGAAAGGCATTCGACACGGTGCCCCACCGACTATTGTTGAATAAATTAGATTTCTACGGAATTCGCGGTAATCTCAAGACATGGCTCGAACAATGGCTAACCACCCGACATCGAAGAGTGCTTGTTAATGGTGTATCATCTTCTGCAATTCCTGTGAGATCAGGTGTGCCTCAGGGGACTGTGTTGGGCCCTCTTATGTTCCTTTTGTACATAAGCGATATCGGCGAAAACACAAAGGCGCAAATTGGCCTTTTCGCGGACGACGCGGTTTTGTATGGTGTAATCAAAGATTGTAATGATGCAAAGTCACGACAGCAAGACCTAAACACACTCGTACACTGGGCGGACAAATGCAAAGAAGTGCACCATCCTGAGAGTCTCACGCTCGAAATCTCCAGTTGAATTCCAATACACCATCCACGGAGAACCCTTGCAAAAATTGGAATGTTCACATTGCTGGCATTATAGGCAAAGCCAAAAGATCTCTTGGCTTTATAATAAGAAACCTAAATAAGTGCCCGGAAAACGTAAAGGAGCAAGCCTATCTTGCTTTAGTTAGACCACAGCTTGAGTATGGATCTTGTACATGGGACCCGTACATTCAAAAACAGATAAAGGACATTGAGAGTGTGAGCTAGTGTGCAGGTACGAGCGGCTCGTTTTGTTAAAAGTGAATACAGCACCACTCCTGGTACTGTCACGAAAATTTTGAATGATTTGAACTCGAGAAAAGAAGGAAAGTGGCACGACTCACAATGATGTTTAAAGTAGTTTCTGGTCTATCAGCTATACAATTTCCACCCTATATATTATTTAAAAGGTGACAGGGCACTAGGCAATTCCACCCTAAGAAATTCGTTGGTGCTAAAACAAACAAATACCAACACAGTTTTATTGCACGTACAAATCAGAGTCTGGAACTCCTTACCAAATAGTATCATTGAAAAGCAGTCTCTAGAAGCTTTCAAAAAGGCTGTCATGTGCCATCTTTAAAAACGCTGACGTTTTAACTTAATACTCGCACCATAATTGTATTTTATTTATTTATTTATTTTATTATTAATTTTTTAAGCACGTGCACATCTGCATATCTGCCGTGATGAGATATACCCTTTGCAGATTATATGATTAGAATTAGAATTATGCAGATCAGAAAAGAGCCCCTAGGAAAGATTGGGGAGAGTGAGAAAAAATGTCCACCGCGTCTCTCGCGGCTTCGCCGCTTGCTAGATCCACTGCGCGCCTCAGAACCTGGAGAAGAAAGAGAGATAACTAGGACCGTACCCGAGTGACTGTACTCTCAAAGATTTTAATAAGAAAATTAAACCGGCTCCCCGTTACTTTTCACTCTCACGAATAACGAGTTTCTCGGTCTCGCCCAGAGAAGTGAATGCAGTCTACGATAACAAGGTACATAATGACGAGGTTTGACTTTAAAACTGATGATCGAAGTTCTGACCCAAAAGAAGGAAATTCAAACACAAAACAACCGGAAAACACCGGCCACCCAAAGAGTCCAGTAAGGCTATATAGTAATAACGAATCAAGTAAGTTTGTTCTTTACAGCCCTTTAAAAGTCTACCAGAAAATATTCTACCCGCAATTTTAAATCTTAAATCTAGTACTGGGCCTGTTCGGTGCCCACCACAAATTTCCCAGCGTAATCATGAGTAATCCCTCGCCTTTGGAGATGCTGCAAGACGGTTACCATAAACTGAGCGCCTGGATAAGCAAGCTACGTGACTTTCGTCTGTGGAAAGGGTGGAAGTGTGAAGTGGGAGAGGGCGAGCGGGATGGTTGCATGGCCCGCCAAATATTACACATGCCCCTCAATTCCCCCACGAAATGACCTTTGTTACGTAATCATCTTTGCGTAATAAACGGCGGATTTTGCTCTCTCACTAAAACCATAAGTCCCTCCAGGAATTGCGCAAGAATCAAGAGACATGCAAACTGAAAAAAGGTAAACGGTTTTTTAAATTTAAATCTTTCTTTCATATTTTTAGGTTTCAGGAACAGTTGTTTTCCCCATACAAATCCCCGGTAAATCCTTATATTTCAAGGGTTACGCTTATACCGGTATTTCCAGCTTGAGCTATACCTGTGCCGTAACGATAACATTGGAAAGGTCACAAAATTCTAAACGCCTCAGTGCGCTCTGTAAGAGGAAGGTAGACAGTAGAAACGGTAAAAGCTGGTGAAGCAGACACTGACCACAGATTCAGCTGGAGAGTCGTTCAGCAACGCCCAATGCGAAGCTTTTGGTCTGGTTCCCGGGCGCTTATTTAAAATTTCGGCCAAAAGAGGGGCGCTTATTCGAAGAGGGCGCGTAATCGAGGGGGCGCTTTTTAAGGTGGGACTCAACATAAACACCGTTCTTGCGTCGCTTAACATGGATTTGACATTAATATCTCGTTCGCTTTTCAAGCAATCCAAAATCTCTATGCTCATCCCACGAAGCTGTATTGTGGGACTGATTTTGTTTTTTGGGCATATTTGGGAAGAGATAATTTTTCTAGAAGGATTTGTTAAATTTAGGGAAATAGGGAATATTGAAGATTTAATGAAGGTTTAAAATTGGAATTTGAAGTGGAAAATTAGTAAATCAAAAAGTCAACCAGACAGGACATTGTAGGCGGTCACCTATCCAAAAGGTAAGCCCAGCTAACAGCACTTGAATCAGTGACAGTTGGTTAGTGTGTAGCCTGCGAGCAAGCTCTCCCTCTTCCCACGCCTCAATCCCCGAGAGAGCTTGCTCGCAGGCTAGTTAGTGCACCGTGGATTTTACTAATTAATCGAATCAGAGTGTTTTCCAGTTGTCAACCCTGTTTGTAATACTACACTGATCGATTGGCTACATTTTCATTTGTATAACCAGTTATTCGTCCCTTCAGACGTTAGAAACGATGCCGACTATGGGTTGCAGTCAAGCACAAAGGACAAACGATAACGCCTGACCTTCTCTGTCAATCAAAGGCTACGGACAGCGCAGGACACGTCAGCGGGGGGGGGGGGGGGGGGGGGGGGGGTACGGGGGAGGCGGGGGAGTGGGGCTTATTCGAGGGAATACAGTATATAGAGCCAAAAATCGTGTGCACAAGCACCACTCACCAAAATTTTTGGTTGCTTCAAGTAAACTTCCGCACTGACAGTTGCACTATTTTAAATTGTTCTTCTGGAAATATTTCGTGAGGAATCAGTCAAGAGTACTGTTCACATTCCAGCACTTAGTGCAGCTTCAACCTGAAAATGAAAGTTTTGCAGGTTTCAAGTTCTGCGGATCGCCCTCGATCCGTAAAAATTTGAAATCCCGGCCACATAATAGACACTGCATACACCACACTCCGTTCAGTCCAATTAAGAACTCCGCTTCTTAATTAATTTACGTAAACGTGCGTTACTGGGGTATATATATCGGACTTTAACTTTGATTTTTGTTTGCTTTTGTTGCGTCAGTCCTTGCGGGATTTAACCTAAACATCGTTTTTTAGCCGCTTAACATGGATTCAACGTTGATATCTCGTTCGCTTTTCAAGCTATTAAAATCCCTGCGCTCATCCCACGAAGCTGTGTTGTGGGATATTTTGTGAACTTTTGAGTGATTTTTGGGCATATTCAGGAAGAGAATTTTTCTCAAAGGATTAGTTAAAATTGAGTGACATAGGAAATTTGGAAGATTTAATGAAGGTTTCAGATTGGAATTTGAAGTTACAAATTAGTAGACAGACACCAAACCGAGTTTCCAGCACGCTCCAGTGCCCTTGTGGGATGTAAGCTGTCTGGTTGATGTTCTGCTGCTTGAACAGAAAACCGTAAAAATCAGTTCCCAGCAAAAATTTCAGTCATCTCGAAACCTCAAAGCACAAAAACTCGCCAGCACGCTAAAAGCAACTCCAGCAAAATTATCATGCTAGTCGGTATCGCATTATAAACAAGCATGCTCCTCACATCTCTTTAGACTGTATTTCTTGTGGTTCTAATTGGGAGGTCAACTTAATTTTTTGTTGATCATTTCATTTATTCTCATTGACTGTGTTTAATCACGTGGTGACGTCGTAAGGAGAAATTAGATGGAGATCTTTATTAGGGCTAGGGTTGGTTGGGAGACAATAATCAGCGCACCATGAAGTTGACTATGCAGATGTTTAATGACTAAAGTAAAATAGGATATGCAAACCAAGCTCCTTAAACCGATCGAAATAAACTAAATGTAGTATATATCTAATGGAAAGTTACGAATTCCAAATTTATAGAAAAATATTTGCGACGAAGCTAAGCGTAACTACGCTGCAAAAATCTGTGTTCCTAAAAACATCCTGTAGAAAAAAATAGCATTTGATAAAGAATATACGAAATAAAGAATTGAAACCTAGTGGACTATAAATGTCCTTTAATCAATTTGAACCTCAAGCCCGGCTTAAATCCTTAAATTTCAGTTAATTGATTCTAAGCTTCCATGCTGTCGTCCATAGAAGTTGATGAGTGACTACGTCCAGATGCTGAGACACCTCGGCTAAAGGAGGACTGTAAAAGAGAATGAAAATACACTGTGAGTTTAACCTGCCGAGACTTTTTTGTCTTCAGAGGAAGCACTTGTTTATGAGTAAACAGTTACTATAAGAGTCAAACCTGACGCCAGATGAGAAGTTCTAACTTTTCAGTTTGGGGATAAAAGATAACAAATGAGCCGCATTTTCTTGTAGTATTGTTTTACCACTTTAGGCAAGACTATTGGGCAGTTCTAGAATGTTGCGCGGCAAGATTATTGGGCAGTTCTAGAATGTTGCGCACAAATTTCCTCTGGATAGGGTGGTTATAGCTTTCTAGAAGTCACTTCAAGATTTCATTGCAAATAAGCTTTCTCTTTCAAACCTAGGATCCCTTGAAAAGAAAGGAATTTAGCAGTTTGGGATTGAATCAGATTTTCTACGACAATAATTTTTCTCCACAAGAAAGGAAGCCATTTTCCTGTACGCACCAACAGGTCTAGTGAGAGGCCCTCGTCCTGTGGATTTATCGCCTTACGAGGTGTCCATAGCAACAGTAACATAGCAATTTGAAAACTTGAAGGGATTAAGAGTGCTGGTGCTTACCCCTTTGAAGGGTATGCTCGAGCCTATTGGCTGTGGAGGGCCGTTTAAGGTTACCTATCCCATAAAGCGCCAAATACTGGGTTAGAAACTCAATGGGAGTGAATGCCCCTTTGTACACTTGAATTTCCTAATCTGAGAAACGTGCACTCCGAAAACCTTTTCCAATCATTGTTGCGTTCGAGTCGTCATTTGAAATCAAGGAACCCTTCGGTGAACGAGTGCAAGTGTTAAGAAAGAAGTGTGCATAGTGTTCTCTAAGGTGTAAATTTAGCTATCTTGGCTAATATAAGCAACTGAGCAAGGTAATCGTTATTAGTTGGATGGATTGTGATTAGTGAAACAAATGAGTGGAGCAATATTCTTTAGTGCGGGTTCAATGGGCGGCAACAGTGTGAAGTGAAGAAGGTACTCCACCGTATCATGACGAGTGCAACTTGTCGTAGTTACGAATTCTAGTGCAACAGTAATTCCATAGGTGAAATCATGCAGTGAGAAGTCATAGAAGAACTGATTGGAGTTACGAGTTTTAGTGCAAACATTGATTCACTGGATGAAAGAAGTGCAAACAGCGGAAGGTCTTTCACAGGAAGGTGACGATCATAGTGACGGGTCCGAGTTACGAGTTTTAGTGACAAAATGGTTCTTTGGATGACAAGAACAAGAAATGGAGACTCTTGAAGAAGGCGAGTTGTACAGTGCACAATAAGAAGTGCAATAAGCGGCGCGAATTACGGATTACAGTGCAGCAGTGACTCACTGGGGTTCGAATTAACGAGGTTTAGTGAAAAAAGTGAGAAATGGAAACAAGTCGAGTTCAAAGGGTACCACAATGTACAACGACAAGTGAATTACGTTTTTTAAGGGCAGAAGTGGTGCAGGTGGATGCAAGCCACGAGTTTTGGTGAAAACGTGATTTAGTGGCGATACCACTGAAAAATGGACTTGAGCTCAACGTGTACTGTAGCGTACGATGAGTTGTGCAAGAAATGGTTTGCGTGAAAACTTGGCGCAGACGTGACTCACTGGGCGAGGAAATGGTGAGAGTACAAGTACAACGGAATGAGGTGAAGCGATTCAGCGACTGATGTTGAATCAGTTACCTATGTACTCTCTTCAATCCTCTCCGCCAGGGCTCGTGGGTGCGGGACTGCGGAGTCTCTGTAGCACAAAACATGCCGAGTTAATAAAACTATTGCTGATTAATGTCTCGCCCAGTGGAGCCCACCGCAACATTGTAGGGTTATAGAAGCTATGTGGAGCCCACCGCAACATTGTAGGGTTATAGAAGCTGTATAACGCATTTTATAAATATAACAACAGGTAAACAACAACTAAAGGACAGTTAAAGTTTGGGAACTGAGGGACGCATATTAAGTCGCGAGCTATAAAGACGTTTCTAAGGACTAAAGAAAAACTGACTTAACAATGTTCAGAAATTCACAGGACAACATGACGTCAGGGAGACAGGAATATAATACATAAATAAAGAATAGTGGAGGCGAAAAGTTCAAAGAAGGAACGGATAAGATTATCGTGGATTGCATGTGAAATGAGAAGAACGGGAGGAAAAATCAAGAATTCAAGAGGCGTAGTAGCCATTGTGACAGGCTACCAGTGACATCATGAATTGAATAACCACGGTTGTAATTACGTCAGTGCATAACCTCAAGTACAGTGGTTTTCAGAGACGTTGACTGTATTAACCGAACAATCGCGATTAAGTAAGAAGCATGTGTCAGTCAAGCGGCCGGACAGGCCTTTGCATTTGAAGTAAGCACATGACCAATAAAACATGAACGCAGAAGAGTGGTATCTGTTACCCTGATGTTAATATTGGCAGTGAAAGACAAATACCAATCAAGACTAGCAGGCATATCAATTCAGTGAGAAAACTTTACATCTTAGACCGCAATAAAATGAGTGGAAAACAAGCGATGTAAGCTAAACAGACGTAGAGGGCTCAAGCAGCATGTTTAGAGTTAAAAGGGTACATTGAAGGAAAAAAAAAAAAACAAACTGGGACAGTCGCCAAGATTGCAGACCTGCACGTCACGGTACACGAATAGACCTGTCACCGCAACGCAAACAGCCAATTTGTCAGTGTACCATCAACTTTCATTAAATCGCTGTAGGTTGATAAGAGGGGGTCAAAAGTAAGGCTAAATCCAAGGATTTGCAAAGGCACAGTGCCAATTCACGTCTTAATGACGTCTGCCTCTGGAGGATATCGGAAAAGAGGTCATGTTTACCGACAAACCCAAGGTTTGTTATTGCAACGAGACTGATAAGGTAACCAATGCTTCACTGCACAGAAACAGGCAAATTGGCAAAAAAGGGCCCTAGTCTAAATTTGTGCGATCAACCAAGCCGTGTGTGGTCTAATATCAAAATGATCGTCTCTTTCTCATGCTAATGTCGTTCGTTTGGGAGTAAACGCGAAAAATGAGACGCAATTTATTGATAGAAAAATATTTACATTCCAGAAGAAAAGTAATTATCACCTCCTTTGCTTTTATTTTATTTATGCAAAGCAAATCAGTGATCCATCAACAAAGATATAAAACTTTTATTCAAAATTAGCCTAAATGAATTCTCCTTTGTTCCAAATACAAATCTGATAAAATAATTAAGGCGTCTATAAAAGCATAGCTGCAAGCATTTCTTATGACAAATTTAGATTTTCATTACAATTTATAGTGGGAAGAAAAAACGTACTTCATGTTTAAAATGAATCTAAAGTCATCTTAGAAAGTGGACTACATCGGCTGCGGAAATGTCTCAACAGGCTTACGGTCTGGAGTACTTTTGGAGAACTGGAGAAGTAGAACATTAAGGGATTTTATTTACAAAGCCCAAAAAGCAGTTCTGAGAAAAGTAAAAAGCACTCCGTCGCAAGTCCGCGTACTTCAGGGAGAACTGGAGAAGTAGAACATGATATATGGGTTATTGGCCAAGCGTGAGGTCAAGATGGCGGGAAATTGGCCAAGTTCTTTTTTTGCGTGTTTATGG
This sequence comes from Pachyseris speciosa, assembly GCA_016490735.1. Classification (NCBI taxonomy): domain Eukaryota; kingdom Metazoa; phylum Cnidaria; class Anthozoa; order Scleractinia; family Pachyseridae; genus Pachyseris; species Pachyseris speciosa. The sequence continues at coordinate 38,173 of JAEMWC010000771.1, forward strand.
ACCGAGACGAAGTCGAGGTTCATAAACACGCAAAAAAAGAACGAGGCCAATATCCCGCCATCTTGACCGAGCAAGCTTGGTCAATAAAGGATTTATTATATGACTCAAAGGACGCTATGAGAAGACAGTAAAACGCAGGACGAGAGGGCTATCCGAGAGGTCAAGACAGTCATATAATAAGGGATGTTTTTACAAAGCCCAAAAAGCAGCTCTGAGAAAACTGAAAGACACTCCGTCGCTAGCCGTACTTCTGGGAGAACTGGCGAAGTACAACATGATGGGATGTCATTTACAAAGACCAGGGAAAACTAAGGAGACTCCGTCGCAAGCCGTAAGAAAGAGTTGTATAAAAGTAAAGAGAGAGCGAAGACAAGAGCCATAGGGTCAACTAGCTCGGGTAAAATAACTTCACAAGGCGGAGTGATTTCCAAAAATAAAGATCAGAGGAAACAAATCTCCAAGCAAAAGATGAAAGATTAAGTGCATACCACTCGAGGTGAACTGAAGAATAAAAAATTGAGCTGTTTTCGGGTGCTCAGGCACAGAATCAAGGAACTGTCTCTCGAAGCTAAGACATTAGAACAAGGGCTAGTTGACTTCATAACGGCCAGATAAGAGTTTTAACAAACCGCGCCAAAAAATCTTGTCCTTCGGCAAAGAGGAACGTTAAATTATTGGCATGTGGAAGTGATAAAATTAATAAAACGAGGTAAACTTATCAGGGGAATATCTGCTGGAAGTCGGGGACAGTAGTGTATTTAAATTAGATGGAAATGATTGATATTTATGGTGCGAAGGAGATAATGGTCTAGAGACCTCTCTGGACGTCTGCCTCCCGATTCCTCCACCACCTGCGGCGCTCGCACGGGCACGGCTGCGGGCTTTGTTCAGGGCGCTCTCGGCGGTCTCTGCGCGGTCCTCGGCGTCCTCCAGGTCCTTCTGCAGCTTACGCACTTTGGCGAGGTACTGAGCGGCAAGGTTCTCCTAAAAAGATATGACGGCAAAGAATGTGAGTTTCCTCGGTTTGATAAGTTGAATCTGCATTCGCGCATCCCTAGCACAAGTTGTCGACTTGCTGCCGAGAATCGTTTACACACTGCGTAGCTCTTTGTTTAACGTTGCTGCTTCGTTTAAGCACTGCCTCTTTGATTCTTCTCGCAATAAGAAATCTCTTAGATTGATTCCCAAGCAATACGATCCAGTTGTCAGTTTCAACGGCAGGCGTTGTGAGATAGCTAATTCAATATCGCACCACGCACAACATATTGTAGCTAGACCCGAAAGTGCGCCGTCCTCAACAATATGACAATTTTACTCTCGAATGACCGACAAACCACGCAGACTACGCAGATATTTTCCACGAATCCACCTCACAAGCCACAAGGAAAACAGAACTGGTTTCTTGGGAGCCATTCTAGCAAAATGAATGGAGGTCACACTTTTGGGCAACCACCTTTTTGCGTTGAAGGTGCTAAAACCCGTGCTATGCTGTTATGCTGTGAAAACCAGTTCGGGAACAGCAAAAGTTAAAAAGAGTGTTCCTTCTTACCGCCTCTTCCTGGTTGTTCTTGGTTGCTTTTATTTTCTTGTTGAGGCGGTCGATCTGATCCTTGAAGTGTTGCAGGTTCTTCTGATCCTCTTCTTGCTGCTGTAACAAATCCTTCAAACGCCTCTCCTGCTTCTTGGCGTTCTTCTGAATCTCCGAACTGCGTCTGGTCTCGTTGTCAAGGTCGACTTCCAGTTCCCTGACCTGGTAAAAACAATATACGGTAATACAGAGGACTTACTTTCTAGCCGGGTCGGTTTAAGTCCCAAGGGAAATGCCAAGTTTTTCTAAATCGGTAACTATGAACCAGGAGACTACATGTGATATACCATTTGAAAGGTATTTTCTGGGGTACGCTATAGGGGAATCCTTGTTTACATCATTTGCCTCATTAGCATGAACAATTCAGTTTCTGATGGAACTACAAATAAATCAGTTTTGAATATTGAAAGGTCATAGTATGAAAAACTCTGCCAATGAATATGAGCCTCATGTATTGAATACTTTTTGTGCAACGCGGGTTTAAAAACTCAAAATTTTGCAAAGAATATATGAGCTCATTAGTGCTTTTGCCACCCAGAAATTTTGCAGTTTTTGGAAGACAATATCTCCTTAAATACTACACCTAAAGAGCTAAAAATTCCACAATGTATTAAATTTCACTAGCTCTTTAGCTGCCTGGAGTCAAATCACATCTAACAGGTTTCCTTCTGTAAGCAAAGCCGTATGCAAATGAGCAAAAATGTAAATAATGACGTAAGCATGAATCCCCCTATAAATCACACTTAAAGGGGCAGTGTCACGCTATTGTGCTATCATTTTAAAAAGCTTAAAACTACCAATGCATCAGTGGAAATCTTAAAATAATGGTCTAGTTTTGCTGCTAAAGACTGTAGTACTGCATTGACACAATAAGCTCCTGTATTCCATCAAAGATGACGAGGATGGAAATGGATTGAAATTTGAAAAAACTTGCCAGTTTTTTCAAAATTTCAAGCTACTCAATGAAAAATCACCAAAAAAGTATTATGGTTAGCTCTCCCTGCTAAAAGTTCATTGGAATTCATCTTGCTGATTCTCTAGGATCATTTTTTGCACGATAACAGGTAAAAGGCAGTAATTTTGGCAGAATTGAACCAAAAACAGCAAAAATCCGGTGACAGTGCTCCTTTAAAGAAATAGGGGAGGCCACACAACGGATTAGATTGACAAGTGCCCAAAATGATATTTTCCTGTTCCTTGTACACATTGGGTGGGTATTCCCCTAAATTATAGCTTAATTTGCAGCTCTTGGTAGATTGTTTGTTGTCAGATATTAACTTGGTCTAAAAGGTACAAAGCCAAAAAGATCCAAAAGTTGCAGAGGTGGTAAATCAAATCTTTTATAGGGGGTGGGGCATGATATTAGGCCTTCAGTGTGCAGATGCATGTAATTGCATCTTGTGCCATATAGCACTATCGGGACCTAAAGGGTTAAGGTGAAATCTTTGGCCAAAAAAGAAAAAGTTGGAAGAGGCTAGATGTAACGATTGATCTTTTCCTCTATTTGAAAAAAAGGCTGCTGGAGACACGTGGTGACGGACGATCACGTGGTTCTTCACGTGGTGACGGACGATCACTAGCAACGAAAATTTCAGTATGGAACAAAGAAGATAGAACAGACAAGTTCAGATAACGCAACTGGCTCTTGTGGCTCACATGGCTCACACCAATGATACAGATAAGTGGATCTAGAGACCAACACCTTTTGAGGGTACGAAATTTGAGGCAGCCCCTGGAACCCTTGTTCTAAAGTGCGCAACTCGAAGGAAATCTCTTACCCTCATTTCCAGCTTCTTGATTTGGTTCTTCAGAGCTTTGCCACCTTGGGCCTCGAGTTCTTCAAGTTTGAGCTCCAGATCTTTGACTTGACGCTCGGCTGATAGTCGGCCTCTGTCGGAATTGGCCAGGCGATCCTGGGTTTGCTGAAGTTCTTGTTGTACACGGGCCAACTGAGGGGGAGAACATGGCAGTGAAAATTAATACGAGTAAGGTGAAGTTAGCCCTAGGATGAAAAGTAGCCTATCAAGGTAGCCCGGGATTACTCAATCCTTACGGTATTAACTTGAGGAAACGTTAATTCCTCAGTGCCATACAGCGATACCGACATCCCAAACGTCCAATTATTGTCTGTATCATTACATTTTTCGACAACGTCTGGTCGGAAGTAGAATTCTAAGTGATGTTACCTCAATAGTAGCTTTCTTGGCCCTGTCATCAGCGTTTTGGCCTCGTTCTCCAGGTCTTCTGCCTCCTCTTGCAGGGTTCCGATGGTACTTTCTAGTTTCTTCTTGGCTTGACTAAGCGCGTTGTTCTGGCTAGTGACTTGCGCCAAGCTGTCCACAGCCTCTTGTCGCTCCTGGTCAGCTTGCCTGCGGAGGCGCTCGGCCTATGAAGGTTAAATCAAAAAAAAAAATTGCAGTTAACATTAAACAACAGGACGGTGCTGAACAGTTAAAAGGAATTTCTACGAATCGAAGAATGCTGTTTTTTAGCGAATGAAATTAATGTTTCTAGAGAATTAGAAAAGCACCGTGAAAAGTAGATTACAAGATGACTTCCGAGGCTGTCTATCTCGATTTAGGCATTGAGATATACTTTTCGTTTTACTGTTTTCTGTTTCTCGCGGACAACAGCGAAGTGAAATCCAGTCAGGTATTTTCCAGCTATAAAATTATCCTAGAGGAAGAGTAAATTTAAACGCTAACGACTCTTACCTGCTCGAGCTGATTGCGCAGATCTTCCAGTTCAGACGAGATTTCACCCACACGGCGCTCTGCCTTGGAGGCTGCCTCACGAGCGTCATCTCGGCCACGTTGCTCATCTTCCACCATCAACTGCAGGTCCTGTATAAAGTGACCAAGAGAAAGAGTCAGGAAAGAAACCGTTTCCATTTTGGCAGAGGCTGTATTTCCTTGATTTGTGCGCTTCCTTGAGGATTGATCATTTAAAAAATCTAAGTCAATTAATCGTAACTACAAGAGCAATGCCAACTGTCTATTTAAAAACTCATTAATAATTCATGGCCGAAATACAAAATAAATTAATTTTGAATGAGTGTCTTTATATCTGATAAAGACACGGCTAAATTTTACATCCGATTTTCTAAGCCAAAATAACCTAAAATCTAAATTTTAGTGTAAGAATAATAATTTCGCAACTCGTGTTTTATCAAGTCCTAAAACACTCGGCTCGCCTCGTGTTTTAAACTTGATAAAAACACTCCTGCTCATTTATTAAACATTGCTTCAAGATACATCACAAATTTAGGGTACCACTTGAACACAAAGAGATCAAAATTTCGTCGTCGCTTGTTTAACTTAGAGGCTACATTGTTACACCAACCTTCACTTGTTGCTGCAACTTCTTAAGGTTCTTCTGGAATTCTCCGTTGGCCTAGAAGTAAACCAACAACGATATAAAGCTCAACCTAACTGTATCTCATTAGAAAGCTACGTCAGTCATGGGTGTAGAAAAATTGTTTTAGCATACACCACTATCGAACTCCTACTTTTTCCTGCTCCTCACCTCGAACTACGGCGATCTCCAATGCCGCGCTATCTCTAACTGGAACCCGTTTTGCTTGAGTTTGCTCGCTACTTTTAAGTCATTTAATGAATATGCTATGCTAATATAGGGCACCTCACGTACTCGACTACTCTGAACAAAATCAATCACGAGACATTCCCAACACCCCTTGCCTCCTTCGCAGCCGTTGTTTGTGTCGGTCCTATTCTCTCTTCCCACCAACGTCTGCTGAACCGAACCGAACATTCCATTCCAGGAGCTGACCAATCACATCGTGGCTTTTAAATTTCGGTGGCTAAGTTCCCGTAGCTCCTTCGCGGCCGTTATTTGTGTCGGTTCTATTCTCCCTCCTGATTGGATACTCGGACACAGTGGCAATGGAATGTCCGGCTCGGTTAAGCAGGTGGGGAGGAAGAATAGGACAGACACGAACAACGCCTGCGAAGGAGGGGGGCTACAGGGGACGGGGGGGGGGGGGGGGTGATCTCGGATCAAACTAGCAGTGACCTACTACACAAAGTCAATGATAGTGTTACCTTGAGAGCATTGTCCAAGTTGATCTCCAGTTCGTTATTGGCCGCCTCCAAGTTCTTCTTCGCGCGCAACTGTGAGCGAAAACAACAGTGACTATCAAGGAAAATTACGTGTACGATGCGTGCGCGATGTAAGGTGATGTGGGGCGTGTTCCTCTAATGGAACGGTGGAACCCCGTTCATACGGCCAATAATAATTTAATAATAATTTAGAACTTATATAGCGCATTTTCCATGTGTATATGTTCAAATGCGCTTTACAAGCAGATGAAATTGGAATTTGGAAATGTTGGTTTTTGTGGAGAGGGGAAAACCGGAGTACCCGGAGAAAAACCTCTCGGAGCAGAGAAGAGAACTCAACCCACATATGACGTCGAGTCCGGGAATCGAACCCGGGCCACATTGGTGGAAGGCGAGTGCTCTCACCACTGCGCCATCCCTGCTCCCCTCGCCAACATTAACGGGTCATTAGAATTCAGCGGCATTGACGGGGTAGGATAAAATTTCATGGCACTACGCCATTACATCCAGTCTTCAATAACAAAAACGCGAGGTGTAACTAATCTCGCTTAGCTGGGAATTGGAAGACAGTTTATTTCCATGGTGGCGAGACGTTCGGGGTTAGGAAGTCGTTTGAAGGGTTACTAGACAACTGTACGGGTTTTCACTTTCTGTAACTTAACTGAGCCGTTTTTAACTGGACGAATGGTGCAAAACTCCCGACTAAACTAAGTCGTACTGTTTTCCTTGTGCCTTAAAATTTCCGTGACTTATCATTTAATCATTTCCGCGATATCAATTTCTATTCTTTTTTCTGAAAGTTTTGGGTAGGAGAGATTTTAGCCTTGAAAAGGCAAGTGCTGTTGTTCAGCATATTTTAACTTTGAATTAACCACGTAAAGAGGTTAATTAACGTAAGAGGTTAATTAACACAAACGTTCATTTCCTCAAATAAGATTATTTACCAGGTCGCTCCTGGTCTTCATTTCAGTTTCTAGGGTTGCTTGCAGACTCTCCAGTTGGCGAGCGTGGTTCTTGCTGCAAGATAATGAATCAAATACAAAAGACAATGAGAAAATCGGACCAGAACGAAAGACGGACACTTCGCTGCGCTTACATACCGGATGTTTTCCAGCTCCTCGTCTTTGTCAGCAATTCGCTTCTCGGCCTCCTGTTTGTATTGAGTCAGTTCAAGCTGCGCCCGCGTTACTTTCGACTCCTCCTGCTCCAACGCAGCTTCAACTTCCTGTCACATGAACAAAGCGAAGTTTCGATCCATTACGATTGACCTTTTGTTCGGAGGTGGGTTCGTTTAGTTATGTCATTGGAGTGAAGTGGCTTTCTAAGGTTGTTCACCATTTAATGGACGCATCAAAAACTCAAACGGAAATTTTCATAGGATGTGCGTGTTCCATTTCCACCAACATTCCAAAAGGTCGGGTTTACAGAGGGATCCAAGCCGAAAGGCCTTGGAACTGGAATAAATGAGCAAATGGGGCTCCGGAAATTTTCCATCTGGGAAGACCAAAATAGGCATCCATTTACATTTCAACCGAAATTTCCGGATTTTTTGGGTAAATGGTAAACAACATAATTCGCTTTGACTTTGGTTTTTCTCTACTTCGCTCTGTGATTGTTCATCAAACCTCGCGCCACTTTCTCAACCAATGAGAAGCAAACCAAACCAATTTTCCCGCGTTTGACGCCAGTTGCATGCGTTCGCTTCGACTTCTGATTAGTTCGTTGCGTTGTTTACACGATTAGAATCAGTAATAGACCCATTTAGCTTGTAGATTTTGTTTTCCCAATGTAGACCATGTGATCTTCCCAAGGGGATTTGTCTTTTGCTCTTTCATAAATTACCGTAAAAACTCTATTAAGCCCCTGTCTCTATTAACCCCCCTCTTATACGCCCCCCGCTTGGAAGTCGGTTTTTGCAATAAGCCCCCCTTCTCGAATACCCCCCCCCCCTTGGGACATGAGATTTTGTAATTAGTCCCTCCTATTCCCTCTTACGAAATACACTTCACGTGGCCAGTTGGTTTGTTTTTAAACAAATAAACATTCAAACACATAATACTAAGGTACATATGAATGTTGTGCCGCGTAGCACTAGGAACACAATAGTGGAACAGAGAATTAACTCTGAAGTGTAAATTAAAGTGCTACTTAAACCCATGAATAACACGCTGGGCGTTAGCCCTAGTAAAGGGAAACAGGGAACCACACGAGGCAAAGAAAAAATCTTTTGACCTCGGTGGGAATCGAACCCACGACCTCCGGATTAGATCTACCGTTACTCTGCCGACTGAGCTACAAGGTCGCACAGAGAAAGTCGGGGACGATCTGTATTAATTACTAAAGGTTTACTGCAGTTGTTTGAATTTTGTACAAAAGCTGTTTTAAGACGAAAACGGCGTGTTTAAGATTTGAAATAAGCCCCCCCCACCCCTCTATTAAGCCCCCCTCTAATAAGCCCCCCTGAGGCCTGAAATTAAATAAGCCTCCCGGGGGCTTAATAGCTTTTACCGTATGCGTACATATGCAGTGAATAAGGCGAAATTTCAAAGAAAAAGTTCTCTGAGGTAATATCACATGACCTACATTGGGAAAAAAACATACAAGCTAAAAAGGTCTATAACTTTTGGTTGTGGTTTTACGACCCTCGATTGAAAACCGCTCTACACGTAACACTGTGGACGTTTTGTGAAGTGAAGGTTCGGTTAACGTTATACCTCTAAGGCGCTCTGTAGTTCATCTTTCTCCATCTCCAATCTCTTCTTGGCCTTCTCGATTTCCACTACAGACTTGCCGCCCTCTCCAAGCTGCTCGGCTAATTCAGCAACCTCAGCTGGAAAACAAAAATTGATTAGTTTCAGAGTTTCCAGATCTGCAAGCGTTTGTGAGGCGGTGGCTAACAACGCCCGAGACGATCATTTTGCTGGTAAACGCAATAAACTAATGTCAAATCTTGACGCAACGACAAACCTCACAGCACCCGAGATTCATAACTTTAGTCTGTGTGTGAAAATCTTAAAATGGCCACCGAAATGAAAGCTGTTCTGCATACTTAAAAACGGGTAAAAACGGCATTTGGTTATAATGATTATAGTACTTTCATGTAGTAGTTTGAAAAATGCCATAATCCAGGGCCCAGTTGTTCAAAGCACGATTAAGCTTATCCCGGGTTAGAGTGAACTTTGAGTCAAGTTTTGTTACTCTTTAAAACATTTCCAAAAGATTTTCACCCTTAAGTTTGACTGTAATTTCACTTTACGTCAAGGGTAACATTGGATGATCAAAACCGTCTCAACGAGCGAGATGAAAATTTCGGTTAACTCTTAATACTGGGTTAGCGTTAATCGGTTTTCGAACAACAGGGCCCAGGGACCCGTTTCTCGAAAGTCCCGAAAGCTTTTCGGACCCGAAAAGCCAATTGTAAACTGCCATCCGCTTATCCTAAAAGCTGGAAATTTAGTATGTTGTTTCAAAGTGAGAAAGAGCAGTGTTATCGAAAGATTGGATACCTAAAAAGGTCTTCGTTTTAAAGATAAAGTGGGAATCATGGGACCCGTAATAGGTCCGAAAAGTTTCGGGCTTTCGATAAACGCACGCCAGGTCTTTAAGTTGAGCAAAAATAAATATAAGATGAAGCACGGGGATAATAAACACAAACCTTCCAAGCTCTTCTTTTCTCTCTTCAAAGCCTCCATTTGCTCGCTCATTTCATCATTCAAGCCCTTCAGCTTGAACATCTGCAATAAGTAAATAAAAACGAACGTCAGGGATTCTTCATGATCACTTAAATCCAGGCCTCAAGGTACAGTGGTCCGAGAAATAAGCTGTCTGTCTGTTTTTTTTTAAGTTCAGATTTTGAGTCTAGAAGAAATCCGAAAATATGACAATTCCAATGAAACGTACTGACAACAAAGCCATTTTACGTGTTCCACGTGGTCCCAAATTTAGAGTCTACACAAAATTCTTAAGTGAGACTGAGCAATGCGTTTCTAACATGTCGCGTTTTGAAGCAGTACACAGTGGTTCTTTCTTTCGAGTCTGTGAATGAATTCCTGACACTATTTACCCAAACACAGTTTACGAGTTGAACTTTACTTTCGTACACCAGGTATGCGGCCAATCAAAATCTACACAAATTCCGAGTAAAATGAAATACAATGTACTGGCAAACAAATGATCTCATTGATGGCCATTGATCTTTGGATCCCATACAAGTTTAAAGATCTAAATCAATTTGCTTTCTCCAAAAGTATCTAAGGGCCTGTTCAAATGGGGTGGGGGACCCCAGACAGGTGAGGTCCCCCACCTAGGTGGGGTTACCAATGTCTCCATACAATCTCTCTTTTTTCTCGATAGCGTTCACATGTGAGCTGGGGTACCTCACCGAGGCGGGTTACCCGGTCAGCCAGGGCGGGTAACCCGCTTAGCTAGGGTGAGTTTTTTCCATGTGAATGCTGGAGGTGGGGTGGGGTGAGGTTCATCCAGGCAAATATATCTGAATTCTTTTGTTAATATACGTTCTTAGCGACCACGCGATAGCATTTTAAACCTCACCCCAGCGTCCCGGGGTTGCATGTGAAGGCTAGCTTTTTTGGACCAAGGGTAGGTGGGGGACCTCACCTCCATGTGAACAGGCCCTAAGTATCTAAGTATCTTCTATCTCAGCAATATCAAAACTTAAGTTTCCGCAATTCTTCTAGCTCTTTCCTTTAGTAATCCGTCTCTCTACTCCCATGTTTTTTTTTATGTTCACTCAAACGAGATGGAGGCTAACTCGATAACCTCGCGGTTCTCAGCCGCCATGCACAAACTATACACCACTGTCACCTTTAATTGTTATATATATATTTCTCTGTTTTCTGTTATGCTAATAATGTAATTTCAAAAATAAGTGCAAAATAAAGTGAAGTTTGAAGTTATTTAACACAGAGTTTGTTTTTGATTGTTGAATGTTGATTTTGATCTTTCATAATCGTGGCTAACCTCAGTGGAGAAGTTGCGAGCTTCCTTCTGTGCACTGTCCACTTCAGCCTGTAGCTCATCGCATCTGAGCTTCCACTCGTTGATTTGCTGGTCGAATTTCTTCTGCTTCTTTTCCAAGTTGGCGCAGTTCGTCTGAGCCTGTCACAGAAAGAAAGTACTATTTAAGCCCATCAACTGAACGTAACGTCTTCCAAGATGTGCATGTGTCTTGGTCAGACGGTCACGCCCAACACACCATTTACTAACCTTCTCCAGGTCGATCAGGGCATCTTCTAACTCGGAGTTGAGTCTGTTCTTGGCTTTCTCAGCATTGCTGGCTTTCTGGGAGGCACTGGAAAGAGCTTCCTCGGTTTCCGCTAGTTTCTGGGTAAGCTTGCGTCTGAAAAGAAAGTCGGCATATTTTATTAAATTCTCATGATTCCGTGTCCATCCTTATTTGATTTGTTTGCTGGCAAGTTATTAAGCCGTGTAGTATGCGAGAATTCGAGTCGCGGTGAGGAAACGCTGGGGGTCGGTGGGGAGGGGGGGGGGGGGGGGAATCAAAGGCCATATAGCTTGTTTGTTAGTAGTTAAAAACTGAAGTGGTAGTTGGCTAATTTGGCCTGGAATTGGGCCAATTGCCTTAAGAATATCATACATTTTGAACATTTCCATCTGAAAAAGGAATGTTAGCAATGAAATTAATTGAGGTTAGATTTTGACCTTTTTTGGTCTACCAGAAAACATGTCATGCGTTAATGTTCATTCTGTTGAAAAAAGCCCCAACAGATAGCTAGTACTCTCAGAGGGGAATTGCCTGCACTTACTTGGAGTCCTCCAGTTCCTCGAGTCTGCCAGACACCTCCTGGTCGAACTTGGCTTTCATCTGTGTGAGCTCTGCGTTGGCTCGCATGAGCTGTTTCTGCAGATCAGCTTTGCCATCCTCAAGCTCGTCGATTTGTTCTTGCATGCCGTCGAGGTCTGCTTCAGCATTCTTGAGTTTATTCAGAGCGTCGAGTTTAAGCTGTTTACGGAGCCAACACATGCAAGTTAACATTTGATACTCTCAGAATACCGAGAGAGGAACAGGGACAATCGATTGCTACGGACAATCTCGGACCCTCTCCGAGCGTTACAGAAATGCGACAAAAAGCAGAAAATGCTCCCCCACCCCACCAAAAACAGAGGGTTAAAAAATTAAAAATTAATGATGAAAACAAAGACTTCCGAAACTTTTTCAAGAAGCATTCCCGGTCATACCACGGCTCCAAGTTTAACAATTCTCTTGACTCACTAGCACAGTTGGTTCCAATTCTACCTCCTCTTTCAAGGAAAAGCTCAAGTCTACGGTTCATTTTCTTTTAAGTGAAGTCACCGCCTTAATGTTGCAAATTTATTCTAGGTTAAAACCTGTACTTAATACGGAATCTGAAGATTAATAATTCATAAGCCCCATGGTTTCCAAAAAGCCTGGTATACAAATAAAATAGTTAAGTGCTAACAAACGTACTCTTGTTTCTTCCTCGTTGGTACGTTTGAGTTCTTCTACCGTCGCCTCCAGCGTCTTCTTTCCTTTCAAAAGTACATTGATTTTAGTTTCGTACTCTTCGACTTGTTTACCGAGATCACCGCCCTCCTGAGTCAGGCGGCTACGAGCGATCTCCAATTCAGCAACATGCTTTTTCAGCTCTTCCACCTGAAGACAAGCAGGAGATGACGACTGTTAATAGATGATAATACAAACAAAGAAGAATAAAAAAAGAAAATATTATGTATCATAAAACAAAAGGACATATTCTCCCAACAAAAATAATTAATAATCAAACCTTTTCATCTAATTCTGATATGTGCAGTTCTTTCAGGCTCTGAAGTTTGAATGCCGGTATTCTAAATCGACACCATAGTCAAATGCCAGTCATAGAGCAGTTCTTACCTGGTACTTGTGGTCATTGAGCTGTTCTTCGAGGGCACGATTCTGTTTGTCCGATTGATTCTGAAAACAAGAAAGGAAAAATTAGACTCTACATTAACTACTATGGAATCAAAGGGTGTCGCTGTTTAAGTTCTCACGAAATATGCAACATGGATAGAGAGATACCTTAGTAGATAGTAACGAAGTAATCAAACAATTTCAGTGCTAAATCATCCAATCTTTTAACAGTGAAAGATTTACCTTCTGTTTCTGTAGTGTTTCTAAGCTGACGGCGAGATCGTCTCCTTCGGATTGCAGAGCGTTCTTCTCCTTTTCGATCCTGCGAACAAAATGTAATAGCTACTGCGTGAGCAGTTGAAAAACCGCGAACGTGAGAATATGGTTTAAAAGTGAGTCACTAAGGGTTTGTTACGGTATGGCTTCACTGTGTTGCATAAGTGGTTAAGGTGGCCGAACACAGTATTCGCGCGCGCTCTCAAGTCGTTGGTGCTGATGCGAGGCAGCGCGCGCACAAGGATAAGACAACAACAAACATGGCGCCGAAAGAGTGATGAGTTTTTTGTTCTAAGGCGGTTTTATATGAGGCATTTTTATTCGTAAAATGATAGTGTGTTGTAAACTTAAGTCTCGTTAGAACGGTATGTCAGAAAAAGTCAAATTTGGCAGGTTTTTCAGTGTTACCGTCAGAACCGTGAGAACCGACTGAGAAAGACTGAGAACCCAGTTAAATGCAGCGCATGCGTAGTTAGTTAAAAAATTGAGATTGAACTCTTTCAGGTCCAGTCTCCGAAATACGCGTATTTTTCGAAAACTGCCCGTTAGAATTTCACGAAATTTGGCAGGAAAATACTTCAGGAAACAAGAAAGTAGGTTATTGCAACAATTCTGAAATTTAACAGAGGAAATTGTAAATAATGGAGCTATCTTTCAAGGACGGATAGCTAAAAATCGGTCTGATAAAATATCATTAGAATAGTGTCTACATGTGAGTATTGTGACAAGTTTGTTTCAGGCAAATGATAGAGAAAATCTAACGACTGAATTTTCCGCAAATATAAAAAGCCCGATTTTAAATTGATGTTTACATCCGGTCATGTTACCATGGCAACAGCGCACACGCCAACATTCAAAATTCGAAAGTCTATCCTTTTAACTCATGTCCTGTCAATTTTGGGGACCTAGAGTTCAACGGTTTCAGAATAAAAGGCAAATGCTACACAGGTTTCAAAAACTGTGTAAAACTGTGTTCGGCCACCTTAAAGGAAAAGCTACTTTCTCAACCCATCACAAGCCCAAAAACAAAACCAGTTGTACATTTTGTCGCAAACCTTTTCCTGCGCTTTGCACTGGTTGTTTATAGAACCTATCGTACGTTTTCCTGCGATGGTCACATACTTGCAAGCAGGATCAGTTGTGTGTTTTCCCACCATTAGTACCAGTGCTTGGTATCAATCACGTGCTGTTTCCCGCCCTTGACACGCCAGCACGGGCCACTTACTTTCCCGCGCTTACCACCATGGCCACTCGTGTGTTTTCCAGTGTTCAGCACCGGTCGTATAAAATTCCCGCGCTTAACATCGATCACGCGCTGTTTCCCGCCCTTGGCACAGGCCTGTTAGTTCCGCCTTGCCACCACGGCCAGTCGTGTGTTTGCCGCCCGTGGCACCGATCGATCAAATTCCCTCGCGTCGTAGCGTACGACACGCGCCTTTGTTTTCAATTGCGAAGGTTGTAATTATTTTGAGAAATAACTTTGGGGCTTTTGATTTCAAAGGACCCTCAGTTTGAGGCTGCTTTAACGTTGGGAAAAGAACTTGGGCGACTTACTTCGACTTCGATTTCTTTAAGCTATCCATTTCGTCCTGGAGTTCTTGTAACGCCTGGTTCTGTTTGGTCCGCATGCTGTTGACAGACTGTTCGTGTTGCGCCGCCTGTTCTTCGAGTTCTCGTCTCAGTCTAGTGACGTCACCTTCCCGCTTTTTGTTGAGTTCGATCTGGAAATTACGAAAGCAAAGAAAGTGACTGTTAGTCTTGTTTCGGATTCCAACAACACGCAAGGTGTTTAACCAATCAAATCGTTGCGCTTCTTATTTTAGCAACGATTTTGTTGTTCAAATCTTGTCTGTAGCACAGCTGAAAGAAAATAGTCTGAACGTATTAACGTACTGACCTGCGCTTGAGTGGCACCGCCTTGTTCCTCCAGCCTCTCATTCAAGTCGTCCAGTTCCCTCTCGAGCTCCATTCGAGCGCGGTCAGCCTGTTTGAGTACAGATTGGATACTAATCAGACCAGCTTACGCCTTAGATACCCTACTGGGTATTACCTACCAATTCGTAATGCTCTTTTCACCCTTTCCCTACACACAGTAGACCGCGAGCGGTCGCCCTTTGTTCCTCAGAGCCACGCGGGGCGCGCGAAAAGTTAAAATTATGCAAATTACTGGCAAAAAAGGAGGAGAGATTGGGGCGAGAGAGGAAAATTTCTTACTCGCTCCTCGCACGTTATCGCATTTTACCGTGACGCAAGAGAAAAATAAGAGACGGCTTGCTGTCTATTCGCACAGGTTTTTAAATTATTATTTGTAGTAACAGATGTCTTTTGTCTTGTCTTGAAAAAACGCCAATTGTGGATAATTGGCTGTAAGCTTCCGGAAAAAAAATTGATTCTTTTTTAAATCTAGTGTCAACAAATGAATATTTCGCGCTTGCATGAGTTAATTGACAACATGATTCAAAGATTTACAGTGTATGTGGCACGAGATTGTTTGCTTTAGCTCTGATTGTGTTCTTTTAAAAATTTGCGCGAATGTTTTTAAAACAGATCCTACGCGAAGAAATGGTTGCGTAGAAAAAACACCCTACTCCCTACACCGAAAAAATGTCCTAAATTCGCGAAAAATTCGCAAATACGCAAAACCTCACACTAAAATAAGCTTCATGGCAGACACGATTCCTAACACAGGCAAGAGTCTAACTATAAGCCGTAAAGGTCCTTGCTTAGGATTTTAATAAAGTGAGGTGCGCGACTTAGCGGCGACGACGTGTGCTCAACAGCAGACGCGAAAGACGTCTCCAGATGCGATGGCGATAAGGTGACGGAAGTTGATTCTATTCAAAACGACAAGCCATGCTGAGAAATAAAGATTTCTATAGATCTTGATAAATATCGAATAATAAGTTAATTACAAAACGCCATGCAATGTCCGAACATGCATGAGATTAGTGTTCAAGGTCATAATTATGCAATTCACTGTTTGAAAGAGAAAGGAAGAGCTATTCATATTCAAATAAGGTCCTCGACCTCAGTGTTTTTGTCGAGATTTTCATGACGCCATAAAACGTTAAGCCTGCTTAATCGGACCACTGAAACTAATCCGGAATTGATTTTTCTTCGAAGATCGACTGAAAAAAATTATGAGTTCAATTTAAACACCGAACTAAATCAAACACAATTATCGTTCAGTTCTTGTCCGGAAGTGGCATTCAACAGAGCCCTGAACCAAATTAAGAGAGCAAAGAAGTTTTAAAATAGCTTCTTCGATTCTGCTACCTTCACAAGATTTTTTCTTTCTTTTGGAAGTTTGGTGACGTTCGATTATTGCCAAATTCAAGTAAACGATCAATTCAGATTGAGTTCATTTACGCATAGTTAGTAGAGTTAGTTAGTCTCCTCTACTAACTATGATTTACGGGCGTTCCATTAGTCGCACCGGGATATAAACAAACAAATCCTCAGACACATGTCGTGCTGCACACCAAGTGAACAAACATTTCACTGAAAACGCTACATACCTTAGATCGCGCATTCTTCTCCGCCTCAAGTTCTTCTTCCAGTTCCTCGATGCGGGCCTGCAAAAAAATTTAAATACAACTCAGTGGAGGGAATCGAACTCTACCTTAAAATCCCATCAGTTCCACATTGAAACGCTCAATATCGCGACCCGGCGAAGATCACAGTCCTCGTTTAAAAAAACGCGAGGCAGAAACAGTACAAAGAGTTCATTTCACCGATAAAACCCGACAACATCACCATCACGTTGTAAATAGTTGTTTCCCAGCGACTGCCGTTGTCTTGTTGGAATGCTTATATTTTGCTTGCAATGTGACGCGAACAGAGACAAAAGCAAGTTCCTTTGTATCACACGCGACATTAAGCTTCATACGTACGTCCAATTCGGCGGAATCCTTCCTCGAGAAATAGAAATTGTACTTGTCGCACTCTGCTTCAAACATGGTCTTTAGTAAACGGTTAGGTCTTGCATAAAAATCCAGAAATCTGTAAATTCTACATATTTGAACGTGGAGGCGCCCGACACTGTATGTAAATAAAGAGTTTGACTTGATAGCTACCGCGTCCCAGACTGTCCCACCTCGTGACTCCCAAAGGAATGCAAAAGAGCACAGAGCATATTAAAGGTTTAATGTTTAGTGAATGCTCATTACAATTCAACCCGGAAAACAATAGAAAGCCTTAACTTAACTTACAATAGGCTGTCAAATCTTATTAATTTGGCCAAGGAAGAAGTTTTAAAAGGTCACGTTTTCAATAGGTTAATGTAGTGCTTTTAATTACGTGTAGAAAATCTCGAGTTTAACTTTGTCTGGTTAAAATGAAAGTCCCAGATTTACCCCGTTTTCCCAGTAAACCCTTTTATTGAAGGAAAAAATAAATCTGGGATCCCGGGAACATTTACCTCCAGTTCTCTGATCTTCTTTTTTAGAGACTCGATTTGCGCTTGAAGATTTTCGTTGTTTGCGCTGCTTTCGCTGAGTTCTTGTTCTTTCCTGTTGAAAAACCAATCACATGATCATCAGTTTGAGCTCTGACAGGTTGTATTTTTGCTAACACGTGAGTACTGACAATTAAGACAGGGTATTGCGAGCACTTCACCTGTGCAAGTCGTCCTCAAGGCGTGCTTTTTCGCCTTTCACATCCTCTAGGTTGTCTTGTGTCATCTAAGGTAAAACAAGTTACAACTCAAGAAAATGTAATACCCACACGGATAAGCCAAGTCTTTATTGCTTTCCGACCTTTAAAGCTTCGATTGTTTAGTAAAAGATCATGACAGTGTACAAGTACTGAATCTTTTTAGTTTTACCTTTTGCCTCAGTTACGCCACTTATTTTACATCGCGATTTTGACCGCGGAGTTGAGAGGGAACAAACACAGGCCTTCAAGAAATCATTTGAAATCTATCTCTTTGTGATACACGGACCATTCACGTAATAGAAAAATTACTTACCCGCATTTCCTCGAATAAGCGCCCAGGCGCGAAAAAGCGCCCACCCCTCGGCCAAAATACCAAATCATCGGGCAGAATGGCCGGACATTTACGCATAACAATGAGCTACCGTGGCGGGCCACTCAAGCATGAACGCTCCCTCCCCCTCACTTTCTTAGGGCCTGTTCACATGGAGGTGGGGGACCCCAGGAAGGTGAGGTCCCCGCCTCGGTGGGGTTACAAATCTCTCCATACAATCTCACTTTATTTCTCGATCGCGTTCACATGTGAGGTGGGGTACCTCATCGAAGCGGGTTGCCCGGTCAGCCAGGGCGGGTAACCCGCTTAGCTGGGGTGAGTTTTCTCCATGTGAATGCTGGAGGTGGGGTGAGGTGATGTTCATCCGGGCAATTGTCTCTGAATTCTTTGTTAATATACATACTTAGCGACCACGCGATAGCATTTTAAATCTCACCCCAGCGCCCCGGGGTTGCATGTGAAAGCCAGCTTTTTTTGACCACGGCTAGGTGGGGTACCTCACCTACCCGGGGTCCCCCACCTCCATGTGAACAGGCCCTTAAATAGTAGGGATACAAGGGGAACCTGTTGGCATCAGTGCATGAAGGAGAACAGTCTATTTTCTGTAAGGTCCTTCCAGTTATTTCTATATCCTTGTACTTGCAGAGTTCTTTTATGTGCGTTAGCGAAAATAGAGTTACAGTTCGCTTTAAGAAAAAGTTATTAAGCGTCCCCCTCGGGCGCTTATTCGAGGAAATACAGTAGTCACAATTTGTTTAACAGAGATATTTACGGTATGTGAATCTCAGAGATTACCTCGAGGATCAAGTGAATTACACGTAGGCTCTTGGAAATAATTTTTTCCGTTGATTTTACAGTGAATACCTAAACATCCCTGTTGACCAATTTTAATTTCTTAGTAGTCCACTAAAACAATTAGACTCTCCAAGAAAACTTGCGCCTCTTTCAATCGTTACCTCACTGGAAACTCGGTCTCGCAAAGCGCAAGAAAGAGGCTTCAGTAAAAATTTTAAAATCTTCCTTACCTTTAGGTCTCCTTCGAGCTTCCTCTTGACTTTTTCTACATCTGCTCGGGCCTTCTTCTCCCGTTCCCAATGTTCTGTTGTCTACAAGACAAACATTAACAATCTTTAAGGACAGTTCCCATCTCTCTTGTCTCGCGGCAATCTATAATTCACCTAGGAGCCCTTTATACCAGTGATGTACCATTTAATGGCAGGTATTCATAAGGCCAACCTGGGTGCCAGAGGTTATTGGGATATACATATTTTTTCCATTTTGGCTTTTCAGGGATATTTTTGTTTTTTCAACGGGCCTCTGTGGCCAGGGTGTCATAAGGCTGAAACGATACATTTTTTCGCGATACGATACGTATCTTGATACGAGTGCCAGGATACGATACACCATACGTTACATTATTGTATATGACAAGTGACAAACCTAACGTAGTAACGTGTTGGAACTAAGCATGCGTCTGTTTGTCCGCCATCTTAAATAACGAGTAACACACGAATACGACGCAAAAAGGATGGATTTGCTTCTCCACGTGTTTACTAAATCGCCATACAATGCCTACAATGCAGAACATCGCTAAGGATTCATTAACGACAGCAAGAACATTTTATTGTATCGCAATGCCGCGATATGCTGATTAAATATCGATATTCGTGTCGTGACAAGAAATATCGCGGTGCACCGGTATACCGTTGCAGCCGTAGATAGTCAGATCAAAACTCTACGAAATAGCAGAGCACTCGGCAAATGACTCCCTCAGCAAAATTAAACAACCAATACGTCTCGCGTGTTTTTTCTACAAGCATTAACGCAAATATCAACACCTACCTCGTCAATTTGTTGCTCAAGTTTGGACTTGACTTTGTTGAGGTGGCTAACTTTGTCTTCCTCTTCTTGAAGTTGATCCTCGAGTTCCTGGTAAACGAAAAGATTATGTTATTATCACCTAACACAGTCAAGCAGTCTTTCTTTAATTTTATGGCATGGTTCTTACCTGTTTAAGGGCTTCGAGATTCTTTTTGTCTTTTGATAATTTAGCGATGGATTCATCTTGGGCTGCGAGGTCGTCTTGAAGCTGTTCAGCACTCTTTTCTCTGGCTGCGATGTCGGTTTCGGCCTGTAGTGAAGGAGAATTAAGGTTATCAATAGCGTAACTCCTCCACGAAAAAGACGCTTGGTGAATAACATATACTGGTGAACCGTTGCCTAGCGACCACCGGGGGCGAACAACGAACCTTTTGTATGCCACCAGTAGTATGCTATCCTAAAGTGTGTTTATTTTTAGTGAGATAAAAAGGTTAAACAAACTGCCATGCTTTTCTTGCATTTATTATCATAACAAAATGAGAAACAAATCAAAACACAATTCACTCCATGACCGATGACCGTGAAACAGATACATGTAAATGAAGGCGTAGGCATCTCTTTCTTCCCGCGGGATTTCCCGTTAAGAAGCGAATTGTACAGTGCTACTGTACTGTCCTGTGACGCCATTTATTGCGTTGTACGATTAAACATTCAAATGAAAGCTGCTGCGCAGTACTTTCCTGAGGTACTGCTGGATGTGATATACAACTTTGGTTCTTGCCGTAAGTGGTGAAAATGCCAAAGTATGGCCATTCAAATGAATATTGAGCAGTATTTTAATACGGCGCTGTTAGTATATTGGACAAGAGGATTCTAACTTTCGAGTCTGTGATCATAAAATGTGCGACCCTTCAAATGTACCTTTTTAAGGGCGGTTTCTAAATCGTCTACGTCTTGTTTCAGGTCGTTGATTTCGGCTTCCATTTTTTTCTTCGCCTCAGCCATCTCCGCACTGCTTTCTTCTTCATCATCCAGTTGTTCGGAGAGATCCTGTCAGCAGCAAAGCATACTGTTAACACTTACATGTACAAATAAGAAGGAACGACTCGACAAACTGCTGTTCTACCCTCAAGTTCATTTCAGAGGAAGAATGCATCTGTGGCCTCGTGCTGCGATACCTTTACGGCATTAAACGGCTATTCTTTTTCTAAACTGCCTTTTTAAAGACTCAATCTGGAACAAAAATCGAAAAAATCTTGGCAGAAATTCTTCGACATTTTTAGTGTTTTCCTTCTGCGAGGAAAGCTCCAAACACGACAAGCCAAACAACCAAATGTTTATTTAACGTGTTGTCTAACCTTGATTTGTTCCTCGAGTTTTTCCTTGTCTTTCTGAAGTGAAGCGGCTCTGTCCTCTGCATCAACACAGGCGTCTTGCTCCTGCAACGACAAGATCAAAACATCAATTCACCCTACAGATTCAAATGAATTTCTTTTGACTTAAGTTTTGTGAATTTGGTGCCAGAACAAGACAACGTCCCCGACCTAACGACTTTCCTTTTTCTCTCTGCCCGTGTTCTGACTTTGCATGAACACTGAAATGAGAAGCTGGATGCTGATATCTAGATTTAATGCCCAATCAAAACTGCCGTTGCATTTGGATGAAGTCTCGAGGTAATGATCTTGATTTATTCAACTGACTGAATGAAAAAATTCTGGTAAACCAATCTTCAGGGTCAGTAATGGCATGCACGTTTATTCTGTTTGCAAATACCCAATCTCAAATCCTCCAGGCAAACGTGGTTTCCCTGGTTTTAAATCCTTTGAAACCAGTGTGTGCAATGAACGTCTAACACTGGAGTCATGGAATTTTAAAGGTAACTTGGAAAATTTATCTTAGATTTGCCTCCAAATACACGATGCAGCGGTGCATGGTTCAACAGAAATTCAAAGTTCTTACGCTTTGGAGATTCTGGAACAACTCGTTCTTCTCTTCCATGAGGTTTGTGAGCTTCTCCTCCAGTTCTTTTCTGAGCTCTTCCTCTTTAGCGAATCGTTCCTGTAGCTTCTTGAGCTATTAACACGAGAAAAACACACACAAAAAGCTCAAAATGTGCTTAACGGCTTTAACGGATCACCTAAAGCCCGATTGTGATCCTTAGCGTTGTCTTTGTGTCAACAAAGACGCTATTACAACTTGTGTTTGGCTAAGCAGAAGTGATGATATATTCTGTCACCAGAGATCTCGCTGATAGTTTAGGACGTTTCACCGTAGTCAAGATTGCTATCCCCTAAGTGAACCCCTCAATCTGAGCAGAAATAACAAACGAACGGAATTACAACTCACTGATAGAGGGAAGCATTGGGGCTCACAAGAAACCGAAAAACCGCTCAAAAAATCATCCAAAACCGAAAAACCGGCCTAAAAAATCCCAATGCCCCCTCCTGATATATTCCTTTATCTGGGCAGAAGAGTAAGTTAAGCGGAAAACGAGATTATGTTTACTTGCTTTAGGATCCGTATGCCCCAAAATCTCACACTAAATTGAAGGATCTTTGGGTTTGAAAAGTTTAGCCTCAATTTTTTAAAAAGTTCATTTTGTGATCCGTTTCAATCTTCTCCATCCTTCACCATCCTCGCCATATTTGCATTAATTCTTGTCTCTTTGGTGCTTATCTTTCCTGACAAATTATTCTTTCACTGTTTCCATTATTTAAATGCATTTTTTTTATGTCTCTAAAATATCGTGACCGAGCTCCTTTAATGTCACTACTATTCACTCAAGGGAACAAACCAAAAACAGTTTTTCGTTATTCCTTTTCTGTATTTTGTTATCTCTATTGTTACCTCTTCAGCCTTTTCTCTCATTTCTTCATCAGCACGAGCGATGTTCAGCAGAGGTTTCACCTACGATCACAGATATAACTGGTTAACAAACCGCGATAGCACATTCCTTTCTTTGATTTGAGGGCGAACTATAAATGCAGGTGAGCAGAGGAACTATAAAGCCAGTGGAGGGTGAACAGCGTAAAGGTAGACTTTATCTCTTAAAATTCACAGAAGCAGAGCCAATAGTGTATCCAATGATGTAACAGCTTCCCTCACCTTTGTGTAGAGTCTCCACCAGGACCAGTTTCTCAGGAACAGGTACTTCCTCACATTGCGCTGGATGACAGCAATTCCAATTCTAATTAGAAGAAAGCAAGCATTAATTGATACACAATCAATTCCTGATTGTGACAGTTTCAGCTGGTAGAATATTACTACATGTACCACTGTCTTCCCTGACGGGATGATAGATGATACTGTTGCCCATTACATACTCTGAGGCTTAAGGCGGGTACACACTAAGGGTTTTGCTCCCGGAGCATGCTCTAGGGTCAATTTGCACAATCAGTACACACGAGTGAGCATTTTCAAGTTTGCTCAATTTGCTCCCGGGTCTTGCTCCCAAATATTTATAACAATCAGTTTAATATCATGGAGCATTTTGCGGGTGGAAATTCTGCTCCCGAGGATGCATTATACCTAAGAAATCATTGGTACACACAAAGGAGCTTAGCTCCAGGAGTGTGCCCCTGGAGAATGCTCCGGGAGCAAAACCCTTCCCGTCTTGCAATGAACACTGATGCAGGAAACACTACACTGTAAAGCACGATATACATGTACCTCCCCTAGTAGGGTGTAGAGAATCACAAACACAAACATTGCAGAAAGACACTAGAAGTAACACTTTAGATACTGTACCTTTGGTCGCACATCTTGCGGTACTCTTTGCGCATGAGATAGCCTTTGCAATAAGCTTGGAACATGGAAATGATCTTGGCTAGTCTCTCATCCCTCATGTCTTCCAGTTCTCCTAACACACCAGCTCTGAAGAAAACCTGTTCAGGAAAAGAAAAGGAAAAGCCTCTAGAACGTTAGGCGATAAATACCATGGATTTATAACAGGTTTTAAACTAGGAAAAAGATGAGGCCGAGAATGGAAATTGTCGCAAAACTATATCATGCAATCATGTAGTGTCACAAGGATGTTGTACTATTAATAGTAGATATCTGAGATAATTAGCATAGTACAGAACAAATGGAGCTATTAGAATTCATGTAAGTCTAGTTCTCTGGAGGGTTCAAGGCCATTAACCGTGATCTTGATTGTGATCGTGAAGCATGTTCTTTATGTGGAAAGCTTCCAGAAAATGTAGAGCTCTGTGACCAATATATTGTAGTTACAGTCTATTATTTCATAGTTATTGTGAACTGAATGGTAAATCCAGTGGAAGACAACTTATGTTCATTAAGACTGACAACAGGTTTTGTCACTTAAAATTAATCAATATAATTTATTATTATACTGCACTGAGGTGATGAAGGTTTGGGTTAAGAAGAAAGTGAAAACACTTGGAAAGAATGCAGCAATAGTATTTACTGTACCTTGCTCGTTCCTACTCTGTAGGAAGCCTTTTCCAATTGCATGGCATCCAAGAGCATCTCACAAGCCTTCTTGCCATCCACGAATCCACCAGATACAGCAGTTGGTGCCAAGATCTGGTATCTGAGACAAATAACAAACTGCTTGCCATTGCTGAATATCACTAGAACTCAATCATGCAATCACTACAGGCACTGTTTAGAGTGAGCTGGAATCATTGGGCAGGGGTTTCAATAAGTTTTGAAATAGCCATCTGAGCAACAGTAACTAAAGTAGGCTGCTATCTGACAAATTTATTTTAATTAATTAACAATTTGAGTTAAAATATGGACAAAGTAGGCGGCGGTAAGAGGTAAATTCTGACTAAGTAGGCGGCGATTTTTCGCCGGTTGCCAGCTTCTAATGAAACCCCCTGATTGGGGAGTTTGTTCTGAAATACAGAACAAAGTGTATATAGAGAGGATTTGTAGAACTTCACACCAAAACTTTTAAAAACATTCTGGCATACTGGCATCTAATGGATAAATGTAATAGTTCCATACCAAGACTGCTCTAAGAAAGATTCTTGGGAGCCCACAACTCTGAACCTTTGAAATCCACCTGGGGTGCCTAGCATTTAAATTCTGTGCATTAAGATTTCTTTGATGCCCAAAGGCACTTACAAGTTGCCAAGGGCCATCAGGCACTGCTAGAGCACAGCCCTACATACCCACCTCTGACGGAATTCCTGAAAAGGCACTCTGTTAGGGAAGCCCTTTCTGCAGATACGGATCCCCTCAAGCACACCATTACACCTCAGCTGGTGCAGCACCAAGGATGACTCAATCACACCGGCCTTCTTGTGTTCATTGGGAACAATGCAGCGCACAAAATGAGGGCAGGTGCTGTACAGGGTATCCATCAATCGACCCAGTGATTCCTGATAAAGTCAAATATTAACATTATAAATTCATTCATTAGCATTAATTAACAGACTTATAACCTGATTGATGGTATGGCATCCCACACAAAAATGCCAAATCGATTTGTTCACTCAACTTAATTCACAGTGTGGCAAAGGCCAAATAATGTGTGTCAATCTTTGTTAGCTTTATTCCTGCTGGCCATAGAATTGGATGACAAAATGCCAAACATTACAATAAGTTTAGTTTTTGATAAATATAATTATTATATTTATCAAAAACTAAACTTTGATACCTTGTGTTTGCTACTGACAGTCTGGAAACTGCCTCCCTTTCCTCGTGCATGTGCTATGGAGAAGAAGAAACTAAATTACCAAGCAAGTTTCAAGAAAACTGTTAGTACATTATAAAGTGGGCATGCTACACACTGGCAACAACATTAATCATACTTTTTTCATTCCAAAGCAAAGGCCACCAGAGTTTGTAAAAGTTATCCGACAACTGTTACTTTGGAGACCAAGGGTGCATTTTTTGTTTTGCTCTGGGACATATTCCAGATATTCCAAAATCAGAATACTGTACCTATAAAAAGCAATCAATGTACTTTCATTGCGGCTTTGGATATTTTTTTATTGGCGGGCAACAGATACAACATAGATCTTTACACTGTACACTGTAGGTGCATTCATTTTTATATGTACTTAGAACATGTCCCAAAAAACAGGTCCTAACAAACCCATGCTTACATGTACACAGTACAGTCGAACCTCGATTATCTGGACATCGATTATCCAGACTTACTTAGCTAGTCCAAGTTTTTCATGAATATTTTTTAGCTATATTTAAGATCTGCAGCAAAACTTTTTTCCCTCAAATTAAGTAATGAAACTCTGGTTCAAACTGAATTTTTCACTTCAAAACACGAATCTGTACGCGTTTTGAGCTCACACATGCCATACTAATGCAATGCATTTTACTAAGCTCTGATTTGCTCAGATGTTCTTTGTTGCTAAGTGAAATTTCACGGTCCATTTGTTCAGCCATTCAGATTTTTGTCTCATTAATATTCATATTTTTGATTATCCAGACTCTCGATCATCCGGACTATTCAGCTCAATCCCCATGAGTCCTTCGACAGTATATTATTAGAACTCACATTCAGTAGCATAGTCCTTGAAGAGATGTGCAACAAATGGGTCACTTGACTTTGAAAACAATCCCGCAACAGCCTCATTGATGGGATCTTTGTTCTTGTCCAGCCAGCCATCCACATTGTAACCCACAGTGCCAGCATAGTGAGCTATTTCAAAGTGATAGTTGACAGCACCTTTGCCAGTGATCTTGGGTTTGGCATATTTTGGGTGCTTGCCATCATGGTTGTTGTGCATCTTTTGCAGGAATGTCATGTCTGTTGCCTTGGGAACAATGCATTCTTCTTCCAGAATGGCAAACACTCCCATGGGCTGAAAGACCAATATCATATGATTCGATAAATGGCATTTATAAAACCATGTACCCTGTTCTTAACTTAGTCTTTCAACCTTTTTGAGTTCACATCAGTAGTCCAATTAAATGAAAACTATTTGAAATGAAAGCAATAGGGCAGTTCTCAAGTACAAGTAATGTTTTTTTTAACTTGTAAAATTCATTAATAATTCTTAAGACTAATGACCAATCTACGGGTGGTATTTGAGTCACATGTATACCTCTCTAAACCCCAATAAAAATCATTAACTTTCATAAAAGTGTCCTGCTCCGCTAATTAGTATACATTAACTTTGATACAGATCTCTACTGATTAACATTACCAACACGACAAACACAATCTATTGTTTCCTTTCACAAGTAACACAAAATATTTGCATCCGACCGTTATGGGCTTTAAAACGGCACGCCTGTGGCTCTCTGTTTTAAATGCCCATAAAGGTCTCCTGCTCATATTTTATGTATTACTAGTAGCTAAGTTTTGAGATCTTAAAGGAGCTCTATCACATATTTTGGTCATTTTTAGAGACCAAACACTGCATTTAAATTATGGGAAACAGTGAAATAACTAATTGTCAGGGAAGATAAGCACCAAAGAGACAAGAGTAAATGCAAATATGGCGAGGGTGGTGAAGGATGGAGGAGATTGAAACAGATTACAAATCACTTTTTTGAAAAAATGAGGCTAAACTTTTCAAAATCCAAAGACCATGACATAGCTCTCTTAAACAGGGTTGCCACTCACTGGGATAGAAAAAATTCCCTAACTTTTCACCGACCACTAATCAATTTTCACTGACCATCCAGGACAAACGCTCGGGCAATAAAGCCCACAATGAAGCAACAGAAATCAATTCCTTTGTAGTAATTTTTTGAACAATTTTACCATTATCAACAAGAAATCCCTTCCCAAACCTAATACCTAGCCAGGAGTAAAATTCCTAAGAGCTAAGAAATCAAGCGCGTTCTCTAAAAAATGGCAATTTTTTCTCTAATGCTACATAGCCAGGTTTAAGTACCATGTCGCGTTACCTTTTCTTCTATTTATGGTTTACTGTACATTGCTGTATATCTTGTTTCTAGTATATTTGCCTTTTGTTTTTGTGCTCGTTCTTTTTCCCCTTCGCCAAAGATAAGCAGAATTAAATAAAATGAAACAAAAAACAGATAAAATAAAAGCTAAAATGTGTATTAAGACTTAGTTGCAATTATCTATACTATAATAATATAAAATAATCCTTTGGATTTTTTTAGATTGCAATTTTGTTTTAATTATTAACTACAATGAACAGAAGTAACGAACATGTAAAACTTTATATGTATTTTAAGTATTGTAGTTAATTTGTACTCCAGTTTTTTAAGTAACATGCCGTATTGTAACCGTAAGCAGTGCAGGTGTAGAGTTGTGAACTGTTGTGTAGGTAACAGTGTAGTATTGTATGTATGTATGGTGTCGCAAAATTAATGATAATAAAAAAAAGGAGTAAAATTCTTTGAGTTTTTCTGTGAGTACATGTATGTAATACACAATTCCCCAACCTTGACAAAAATCTGTTTTTCCCTGATTTTTTCCCTGACCAATTTGGCAACCTTGTTGAAACTCTTATATAGAAATCTAAATTTAAGTTGTTTCAACAACCCTTTCATGGTCTAATCATGTGAGAAAAGCATATTGATGAAGTAAATTTTCCATTCCAAAAGATGAGGTACTGTACATTTTTAAACCAAGTCAAAACCATCGCTTCTTGGAGGCAGATTTTGTTTCTAAAACAAGCATTTCCCAGTAAAATGTACCTTCTCAATGAGCTCGATGGTGGGGAGCAAGTCAAGACCAAAGTTGATGAAATCCCACTCTATGCCCTCGCGCTTGTATTCCTCTTGTTCCAGGATGAACATGTGGTGGTTGAAGAACTGCTGGAGTTTCTCATTGGTCAAGTTGATGCACAGCTGCTCAAACGTGTTGAACTGGAAGAACAGAAACCAAAACTAAGGTTTATTAGCTTACCACCCTTGTAGCGTGCCCCTTAGCATCCACAGGTGAATTCTAGAAACAATTTCATGTATCTCTAGAGAGTTGCAGTGTATAATTTTAAACATGATCATTCTTGCTACATAAATTTTGGAGAATATTTGTCAAGGGGTATATTCCCCAATTTTTGAGACAAGCAAATAATGTATCAGTCAATTCCAAAAGCGCCCAGTTTTATTTGTTTGCTTCATTCGTCAATGAATGGCGATGCACAGTCTGGTGGAGATCACATGTTCAATTGATTGACCGCACATGCTCTGCACTCACAGGCTGTTTGACAATACTATACGACAGCACTTAATAAGAATGACTCACTTTGAAGATCTCAAAACCAGCAATGTCCAGCACACCAATGAAGAAGGCACGTCTTTCTTTGGTCTCCAAAGTCTTGTTGATTCTGTCAACAAGCCACAAGAACATCCTCTCGTAAATGCACTTGCTGAGGGCTCCAATGGAATAGTTCACCTGAATTGAAAATGCACTACCGTTACCTTTAGCATGAAGTTGCACATAACACATTAGCTAGAGGAACATAAAGTCCACAGCAAATAAAGAAATGGTTTTGGTCTTTTGTCTTAGACTTGAAAGATAAGTACTGTCTTTCAAGTCTGTTTCCCATTGATCGATTGGTAGTAGGTTTTGGAGGGAAGGAGACCAATGTATCCATTAATCTTGTAATGTTCTAAACTGTTTCCCTTGAAAATTTTGTTTCCCTTAAAAATTAATTAAATAATGGACATTGTGCATGTGAAATAGTTTATTTGGCCTGGAATGTTTTCTGGGGTTTTAAACTTTTTTTGAGAAACTGGTAACAACTTGCCTGAATAAAAATACCATAATTATAACTGTCACTTCTGAAGATGTACGTTGTAACATACAAAAATTAATGTCAAGTTAATGTGTCGTTCATGTGTCATGTTTATAACCGCATTTTCTTTTCTATTTCTATCAAAAAATGTTCCAAAAAAGTATGAGGAGTGATCTCCGCCAAAATTATGTTTCAAATTCTTACTGGCAATCAAATTCTTTTCTAAAGAGATTGAAACAGAAATATGAGACACCACAAAAGAAATTGAAGCAACAGAACAGAATTTAAGACATGAGAAGTGAAACAATGATGCTAAAACAGAAATTGAAGCAACAGAACTGAAATTACGAAACAATTTACAACCCATCCAATTTCTGTTCTGTTGCTTCAATTTCTATTCTGATGGGGGTGCGGCTCAAATGGGGAACCGAGCAGAACCTGGGTAAGAAATAGTTCTTCATTATAATTTATAAATATATGTTCCAGATGTTCGATGATCTTCCCGCGAAATGAAAGTTTACTCCGATCCCAAGATGGCTGCTGATGAGAATGTATTTCGGAGACGTATTCTAAATGTTTTGGGAGACGTATTGAGAGACCTACAGGCTCCTTTGACTGAAAGAGCTTTGTTTTCCCTGGAGTGGCTACTCGATGTTGTGAACAGAAACGGAGATTCGTTGGGTACGATCGCAAACCTGAATCAATCCGTTTACTTTCTCCTCCGGGATGTTCGCGACTGTATTTGTGCTTATAGCAGCTCTTCTTCAGCTCGAACTGCCGGGGTGGTCTTCAGCGGTCAGCGACGAAGACCACGTTACCGTATTACAGAGGAACAGCTTCAGGTTTTGATTGATCGTTGATTCACTGTCCGGGAAAAGGAAAAAGGAACTCGTCCAAAAACTCTGCGTTGCAACGCAAGACCAAACATCGTGCCAGATGATGTAATTAGAAGGGAAATTGCCATGATAAGAAACATGAAGAAAGAACGCTCAGCAAAAATATGTTGACGCTCTTATTAAGTTTCACTATCGGCGAGTAGAGCGGAACAAAACCAAACTCACCAGGATCAAAGACATCAGACAGCTAGAATCTAGAAATAACAATGATGTAAAACAACCTAGAAATAAGGCACACTCTACGGTCTCAGGACCAAATGTCGATCATTGAACACACTGAAGTATACAAGGCGAGAGATTTGAAAAGGGGTCTATTCTTGACGTACGCACGCCCTTCAAACCGACAGAGAATTTCCAATACACGCACTTTAACTCCTGTCACCCTCCGGACGTCAGGAAAGGAAGAACTAACTCTCTTCAAAAGAAAATAAGAAAACAATGCTCTATTTAAATGAAATAGATTTTAGATCTTCTCCAGATAACCATGTGAACATGACCCTGTCGGGAGTTAATTATAGTGATAGAATGTCGGCTCTACAAAATAAAAAAAACACGCAAACGAATTTTGCCGTTTGTTACAGAATATCGCCCATCAGTGCCTAATCTCAAAACAGATTCTAATGAACAAATGGCACCTAATACAAAACCATCCCTTGCTAAGAGAAATCTTTAAGAATACTCCCCTGATCTCATACAGAAAAGTTAGGTCTAGATGTACTCGTTAGAGATATGGCCAAACACGATAGGAAATTCAAAGACCTTCAAATTTTTAAACTTTGTTCCCTACAGACGAAGGTGGTCCGGCAACAGGTCTAGCTAGGTAAGTCGAAAACAGCTGCCTAAAATTTTGAATTACTCTTCGAGGGCTTTGAGAGCGTGGCCCTCTCGATCTGGCTGGGATCCAACTGAACTTGCATGACGGCCGGTTGATGTCTCATTGCCATTCATTGTCGTATTGGTCGTTGTGTTGCTCCGACCCTCGATAATCCCTTTAACTTCCTCCAACAAGGAGATACATTGGGCTAAAATAAAAGTCCTTCCCCGCAGGTATTTTCCTCTCGCGCGGCCATTCAGTGTCAAACAAGGAATTAATTTTCTTTACGCGGTAACTTAGTCATCACATGTATGTTCATAAATTATAATCTAGAACTACTGTAGTTCTTACCCAGGTTCTGCTCGGTTCCCCATTTGAGCCACACCCCCATCAGAATGGAAATTGAAGCAACAGAACAGAAATTGGATCGGTTGTAAATTGTTTCGTAATTTCTGTTCCGTGTTGTTTCAATTTCTGTTTTAGCGTCTTTATTTCACTTCTCATGTCTTAAATTCTGTTCTGTTGCTTCAATTTCTTTTGTGGTGTCTCAATTTCTGTTCCAATCTCTTTAGAAAAGAATTTGATTACCAGTAAGAAAAATTGGAGATTCTGCATAACACAATTTGAAACATAATTTTGGCGGAGATCACCCCTCATAAAAAAGATGGCGAGGGTTGGGAGTGTTGCCTTTTTTATGTACAAGCCTGAGAATGTTTGTCAATGAAAGTACCACAGTTGGTTAGAAATGGATTTTAAAAAATGAATTTATTGAAAATTATGAGAAATGACCTCACAGGTTGTTTTTCTAAATGATTTGATTTTCACTTGTAAAATGTATGCAGATCCTTCAGAAGGTAAAATAGCTGGCACTTACTGTAACAGGTTCGGCTGTAGGGAGCTAAAATAATTGTATTAATCCGAGTATGCGTACCTGTTGGAGGTTTCGACCCTGGTTCACAAACTCACGGCCAACTTTGATCCTTGGTTTGACAATAGACTTTCCAAAGTCTGTTTGTGAAATGGACAACAGGAAGGACACCTTGTCCAACTCTGGAAAAACATTTCAGAACAAAAAAAAATGTTTAACATGCATTGCACCATTGCATTAAAACATTTTACACAAAATCTTCAAATAATTAAGTGAGATATGATTGGTTGAAATACGGGAGCAGGGGTATGGCATAGTGGTGAGAGCACTCGCCTCCTACCAATGTGGCCCAGGTTCGATTCCCGGATTCGGCGTCATAATAATAATAATAATTAATAATTTAGAACTTATATAGCGCATTTTCCATGTGTATATGATCAAATGCGCTTTACAATTATTTGAAATTGGAATTTGGAAATGTTGGTTTTTGTTTTTGTTTTTTTCTCTGGTTTACATTTCCAAATTCCAATTTGATCCAGAATTTTCAAGGGCCACAGGTTTGTCAGTTGAACTATTGTAAAGTGTCACTCTCATTAAACAAGAAATTCTGCGAGAATTAGAAGCGGCCTTTTTGACCATCCGAGCCGGATTAATGCACTTTGTCACCTTTCAGTTGGCATGACAGTCAATTCGTCACTCTGAATGATAAAGAATTTAAAATTCGGTTATGCGTTAGAGAAGGTTTTGGTGGCCTGGTGGGTTAGTGCGCTCTTTTCGTACTGTATTGACAGCTTAGGGTCGGTGGTTCAAGCCTCAACAAAGTGAAGTTTTTTTTTTCTTTGATCTCTTTTTTTTTCTATTCCTTTTCACTTGTTGTGAAATACTGCTCAAAATAAACGCTTTCGAATAAATTCCTTTCCTACTGGATGTATATCGGAGTAATTTAATTCTGACAAAACATTTCTTTCCTCTATAACCCTTGAGCATTGAAAGGCTTTTAAAGAGACGATGCGTGACCGACGTAATGACTTTATTTACTACAAAAGTATCTAGTGACCGCAAGAGATGTCTCATCAGCGCAATCGGATAGCGCAATCGGATAAGGGATTTGAAGGTCACGAGTTCAACTCCGGGCGCCGTTATTAGAAAACTTATTTCTTTACTTTATGTAAATGTTTCTTCCTCTGGCTGAGAGGGGCACGGAACGCTCAAATAAATTCATTTCCTATAATTCTGACTAAACATTTCTTTTTGAAAGGATTTCGCCACTTTCGACTCTGACCCCTGTATTTTATGGCCACCAAAATCTACAAGTTCAGTTTAAAAACATTTACGGTCTTCCGAATAGCTTTAGTTAAGTCATCAGTGTTGTGAAATACTGCTCAAAATAAACGCTTTCAAATAAATTCCTTCCCTACTGGATGTACATTTGAGTAATTCAATTCTGACAAAACATTTCTTTCCTCTGTAACCCTTGAGCATTGAAAGGCTTTTAAAGAGACGATGCGTGACCGACGTAATGACTTTATTTACTACAAAATTCTCTAGTAACCGCAAGAAGTGTCTCCTCACCGCAATCGGATAAGGGACCGAGATTGGGATCTTAAGGTCGCGAGTTCAAGTCGCGGCGCCGCTATTAGAAAATTAAGTGCTTTACTTATGTCATTGTTTCTTCCTCTGGCCGAGAGGGGCACGGGCCTCTCGGCAGACACCACGACAAAAAAAACTAAAAAAAAAAAAAAACGGGTAATTTAAGAAGCGGCTCGTCGCTAAGCGACGGCCGCTTAATAAAGTCGATTTATTTATTTATCTAACAAAGTCGATCTATTTTATTTATTTATTTATTAAATTATTTATTTAATGAGTGCATTATATCTCAACATATGCACACACCCTACATGTACATCACCTCTGTGAATTGTGGAATTATAATGCATGTAGGCTGTGTACATGTATGTCACAAGTTTGCATGCATGCAAATCTCTGGACATTTTATAAAGAAAATAAAGTAAAAACAAAATAATATTTGCAATCCATATTTGACATTTGCTTTAGGGTGCTTTTAAAAAGACTACCAGGTTTTTTCAGAGCAAACCTTAAAAGCTTAACTGTATGTAACAGGTACGCACATATGCTGTATGTAATAGACACATGTGCAATTGTCATTTTTAAGGGTTGGAGCATTATTGATGAAATACTGGGCCTTGCGCACGGTGTTGGTTACCACGCGTAAACAACCCTTAGTATTTGACTTTCGCCCTAAATTTTGTCGCTAGAACGCTAACTATTTCAATTGTCGCCTACAGATCCTTAACACTTATCATTTAAACAATTCAGGCCTACCTTTCCAGTTGACTTAAGTTCGCGTCATTTTACGAAAACATGGAAATTGTCTTTACCACTTGCGCCAATATTTGTTTACTTCCGTCACATTTGAGGACAACGTTTGTATCATTTATCAGCGTTTCGATCGTGCGAGAAGCGTGCGTTTGGTTGGTTTGTATCGTTTGACAGGCAATTTCAAACGTGCGTTTCTTTCGTTTGAAGAGTTTGGCATCGTGCGTTTCTATCGTTCCAAACGTTTGGTTCGTGTCAAACGTTTTGAAGGTTTCAATCGATGTTTACGCTGAACCTCGCACCAAAAACTAAAAGCCATCGAAGATTTTCTTCGCGTCCCAGCTCCAAAATATAAAAAAGAACCAGTTTCAACGTGAAATAAAACATAACTTAATTCAGAAGCTTTGATAACACGGGGCACAAGAATTGAAGTGCTAACTTTCGCTGCTGAAGTTAAGCTTAGAAAGTTTTTAAGACGCTGGGAATTTATATTTTCGTGCTTAATGAAATTTGATCGGCGAAGAAATCTGCCGCTTGGACGTGACGAATGTTGTCGACTCTTTTTGTGTCATAGCGATTGTAATGTTTGGCAAAGCATTCAATCTGTATTTCTTTTACTTAACTTACCTGTTATTAAACTTATAACATTTTGATCGACTGCCTCGTTCAAAGACAAAATAAGAAATTTGTGTGACCGTGTCCTTTGGGAATTTAACAATGTAATTTCCTTGGCGCCGTTCCGACGTGACAGAAAATGTACATTCAACAACAAAGCACACTTGAAGAATCGCCGGTTTGCTGAACTTGAACTTGTCAAAGCCACTGCTTCATTATCAACTTGTTCAAAGTTTAATGCGACGGATGCGAAAGTACAATTAATGTGCATCTCAAAAAGGTAAGAATTAGTGTGATATTGTAGTAGGCCGCAATTTTAAGTGCAAATTTGTCCACCTTGTTTCTTCCGAATTTGAACAGTTTTGTGCGAACGCATTTAAGTTTTTTTAATTTTTCACAAGAAATAAAAGGTTTTCTTGATAATTTCTTGTATACAGGTTCATGCACATAAAATTTAGTTTTAGTTTCTGTTTTTGAAGTTTCCAGATAGTTTCTACGTTTATTGCTTTGGGCTGTTTTCTAGTGTCACACCTAATTTGTTACGCGCGTGGTAACCAACACCGTGCACAAGGCCACTGGCAATAAAATATCCTGAGACAATCCTTTACCTTTAGGGTCAGCGACCTCTGCCTGCTCTTCCCTGGGCCTCTGTTTAAACTTTGAGTTGCCCCAGTGTAGGCAAGATGCACAAATTTTGTACATGCTTAACTTCTCTTCTTGGGAAAAGCCCAGTACATTGGCTGCTTCCTGAAGAAACAAACAAGGAAAAACTCAAACATACTGAAGGACATTACAAAAAATTGTAACTTCTCACTACTCTAGCTTAAGTGTATAATATTATTGCAGCTCTGTCAAGTTAAACAAAATATTCCGACTTTTACAGTTTTTGCTTAATTTAAACCAAAAGTTCACAACAGGATTCCACAGCAGAGGAAGAAATTAAAGTAATTTTTCCACTGTATTGTGGTACATACTAAAATGGCTTTACTACAAGTCTTATAAAGCAGAACTAAATCCCTCTCAGACTACATGTAACTCTTATAAAAATACTATTATTTTTTTTATAACATAATGGTACTGAGCAAAAAATAGGTTAACAAACTTCTGTGATGTTGAACTCTTCAACGTCATTGATTCCATCAGCTCTTTCAGCGCCTTTCTTGAGGATTTCATAGTCACCAGACTTAGTTGACTCAATGAGAAGTTTTTCTAGATGAAAAATACATTATTCAATTACTCACTTTTAGAGGAAACATATGAAATTCATAACAACAACTTGTAAAAACTACACTGTATGCCAAGAGAAAATTTTGCCTTTTCAAATTACTGCACCTAAAATTATATACAGTGTAATATTTCAAGATAGGGTTGGAGTACAAAAGTTGAGAACAAGTAGAGAAATCATTGAAAATTCTTAAGATCCCTCTTACATAGACCTAGCTTACACTGTATATATAGCTAGAATGAAAATTAATATCCCAGGTTCTCCTTTTTGGCCAGCTACCGGTGATTGTCACCACTTGTAAACGACCCAATCGTTGGCAGGTACGTGCCGAAGAATCGCTGTTGTTCAGCTGTAATAATTTTCACTGGCACACCCCTAATCTTCGCCTGCTTACAGTACCAGTTAAAAGTAAGTTGACAGTCTCGACTCGATCCTTGTGAGAGTTGAGTATTGAGGATTGAGTCGAGAATCAAGACTCGATTCACCTCGAAACTCAACTCGATCCTTGTTACTCAATTCTCGCAGGAAGCACTGTATTGTTATTCATCGAGTACGCAATTCGACTTTCCAAATTCTTGAGGAAAGAACGCAGTTTTTCTGTATGGACACTTAGTAGACACTACAACAGTTCAAATGCAACGAATTTAAGCTAAAGGACAGCGCAGTGACAAATACTGTCAAAAGTCATTTAGGTTTTCAGGACGTGGTGTACTTCTCAAGGAAATATCGCATACTGCATTAAAAAAACAAGGTCAAAAGACATTCAGTCTCTTTCAAGGT
>JAEMWC010000771.1:80000-107500 GCA_016490735.1 Pachyseris speciosa
TTTTTCATTTCAATGATTCTTCAGTTGAACCAAGGCGAGGAGAAGATGGCTATGACCGTCTTTATAAAGTGAGGCCAATTTTGTCCCACTTCAATGCCAAAATTCAGGAACTATATAAACCTACGAAACATATTTCAGTCGATGAAGGAATGATTGGTTTCAAAGGAAGGCTGTCCTTTCGCCAGTACATGCCAGCAAAGCCAACAAAGTATGGCATAAAGGTCTGGATGGCAGCCGATGCATCCAACGGATTTGTTGTCAATCATGAAGTCTACCTTGGTAAACAACCCGGACGCGTCCTTGCAAATGGCCTTGGCTACAGTGTTGTGATGGAAGTGATGGCCCCATTTTTAAACAAGAATCACCACGTTTATTTTGATAACTTTTTTTCGTCGCCTAAACTGTTGGAAGATCTTCAGAATGAAGGAACATACGCTTGTTCTACAGTTCGTGCTGGCCGTACCGGGTTACCGCCATCTTCGCGTCGCAAGCTAAAGAGAGAAGGCGAAATGATTTGTGAGCAGAAAGGCAATCTTGTCTACACAAAATGGCACGATAAACGCGATGTTAATATTTTATCAACCAATTTTAACCCTCTTGATCCTAAAACTGTGAAAGAAAGACGCAAAAAGAATGGAGATGTTGTGCATGTTGAAAAACCAGCATGTGTTGATTTATACAACAACAACTTGGGTGGCGTTGATCGCTCTGATCAACTTCGCTCTTACTACAGCGCTTGTCGACCCTCAAAAAAGTGGTACAAGTACCTATTCTGGTTTATTTTTGATCTATCACTCGTGAACTCGTTTATCATTTTCAAAGAAAATGTCCACAGAAGAGGAAGAAGGACTCTAGCGAACTTTCGCCTCGCACTTGCCAAACAGCTCATCGGTGGGTTTTCTAGTCGATCAGAGAACAGGAAGCGCACTATGAAAGCAGCTTCTTTACAAGCTACAACTACTCCTGGAAATGCTGCAGGTCATTTTTGCATTCGACGGGAAGGAAATGCTAGAAAGAGGCACTGTGTGCAATGCAAGAAAGATGGAAGAAAGACCT
The DNA here is from genome assembly GCA_016490735.1 of Pachyseris speciosa. Classification (NCBI taxonomy): domain Eukaryota; kingdom Metazoa; phylum Cnidaria; class Anthozoa; order Scleractinia; family Pachyseridae; genus Pachyseris; species Pachyseris speciosa. The sequence goes on from JAEMWC010000771.1 coordinate 81,057, forward strand.
CAAGTGATCGAGCAAAGGAGACCATCTACGAGTGCGCACAATGTGGTATCGCTTTGTGCAAGGATCCCTGTTTCAAGCGCTATCATAATTTATAGAAACCCATTTTTGTGTAAATTCAAGGTTTTTGAGACAAGGAACAACACTTCAGTCATTTGTATATATTTTTATTCACATTTGTTTCTGTTATGAGGATAATAGGTACTTTAGCTTAGTTCAGCCAATGATGTAAACTTGTTGTAATGGCGGCAAATTCAAAAAAATTATTCGAGTTGAACATTTAGCTGTGAACTACACAGTAACAAGACTTAATTGTAACTCTTTTGGTTCAGAATTTTGATTAACCACAATTAGACTGCATTTTCCTGTAATTTTTTAGCTTTGTCTAACTATGCAAATCTACTGAGCATCCATGTTTTGATTTTGGGTTTATTTTCCTTGCGTTGGCCATTGGAAGCTTAGGAAATTAGAGACATTTCTCTTTGGGCGTGGCTAGTAGGGAAAGGGTTAATTTTGTTCCAATTGCTAAACGCACCAACGAATTTTCAGTTATTAAGCAAGACGTCGAAAAATTCCTTCTCCGTATTCAGTTAAAAGCTTTTTTCCACGACAAAGAAGACGATTCTAACACCTCTGACAAAGATATTTTTGAAACACTTCGTGTTCGCAAATCAAAATGGACTCCCCCAGAGGGCCAGTACGCCTCTTTAGATTTTTTCATCAAAAAATGCCGTCGTGACGTTCAAAAACTAAAATTCAATTGTGACACTAAATTTTCCAACCTTTCTTCGGAAGAGTGGGCGGCGCTAAAAAATCTTAGCAAGCGGAAAGATGTAATTGTCAAATCAGCCGACAAAGGCGGCGCGGTAGTTGTTTGGCGGTCTGACCTTTACAAACAAGAAGCTTTGCGGCAACTTTCTGACACCTCCTTTTATGCTAAAGTCGAGAAGGATCTCACTTCCACCAACCAAAAATTGTCAAAGACACGATTCAGGACCTAATAGTCAAACAAGAATTGCCGGCTACCGCTACTAATCTCATTATCACTACTCTGAGAACCTCGTGTATTTACTTTTTACCCAAAATCCACAAACCTAACAACCCGGGTCGACCTATCATTTCTGCCTGTAGTTGCCCTTCCGAACTCATTTCTAGCTATTTAGACAAGATTATGGCGCCCATCATCAAATCTTTGCCATCTTACATTAAAGACAGTCAACACGCACTTGAAATTTTCCGCGATTTCAATTTCACCGGCGAAGACAAACTAATTTTCACTATGGATATTACATCTCTATAAACTGTCATTCCTAATGAGGAAGGTCTTCAAGCACTTAAGTATTTTTTCGATCAACGCACCGTCAAGGAACCTAGCTCGGAAACGCTACTCCACCTAGCTGAACTAGTTTTAACAATTAACTGTTTTTCTTTCGCTGACAACTATTACAAGCAAATTAATGGTGTAGCGATGGGCACAAAAATGGGACCTAGCTACGCCAATCTTTTTGTAGGGTATGTCGAGTACCAATTCTTCAATCAGTACAACGGTCCTAAACCTGAACTCTACGGTTGCTACATTGACGACTGTATCGGCGCAATTTCATCTAGCAAGGAGGAAATCAATCAATTTGTAACCGCCGTTAATTCCTTTCATCCGGCTCTAAAATATACCTGGGAAATTTCGGAAACATCCCTGGCCTTTCTTGATATCAAAGCTTTTATCAGCGGCAACGGTTTATGTACCAGTGTGCACTACAAACCCACCGATTCTCACAGTTGTTTGTTGTATTCATCTTCACATCCATCTCATGTCAAAAACGCCATTCCCTATTCTCAATTTCTTAGACTTCGACGTCTATGTAGTGATGACTCTGATTTTTCCAACAAATCAGTGGAAATGTGCCATTTTTTCGAGAAACATGGCTATCCTGATTCTGTAGTTCAATCGGGCCATCACCGCGCTCAGCAGATTGATCAACAGTCAGCACTACAGACGTCACAAAAGGAAAAGAATGACAGAATTCCATTCACCCTCACATTTCACCCGCATAATAACCCAGTTAAAGCCATCATTCTTAATAACTTTAAGATACTGCAAAATGATCCAGAAACTGCTAGAATCTTTTCGGAACCACCGCTGATTTCATTCAAACGCGACAAAAATGTAGGTAACTTTCTAGTTAAAAAGTGCATTCAAAACAACTGAACAACCTGGCACTTTTAAATGCGCGCACTCGCGATGCAAAACTTGTCCTTTCATTCAAAACACTGACAAAATATCGTGCCCTAAGCGATCTGTTAAGATCACTGATCGTTTCAAGTGTACCTCCGCAAATGTTATCTCTTGCATAACCTGTACATTATGCAAAAAGTTATACATCGGCGAAACAGGAAGACGACTAGGTGACCGATTCCGAGAACATCTTCGTGATGTTGAGAAAGATGACAAAGACGCATCCAAACCTGTCGCTCGGCATTTTAATCTCCCTAACCATTCCAAACAACACATGTCGATCTCCAGCCTTTCCCTACATCAAGGTAACACGGAAAGCCATAAAAATCTCGAGCAAAAACTGATCTTTCAAATTGGCACTCTTAATCCCCACGGTATCAACGAGCGCTTTTCATTCAATTAATTTATTCCTGTTTTTCATGTTACCATGTTACCACCAATAGCGTAGCTCCATTTTCTGTATATAAACCATACACAACCCACAATTCCTCGATTCGCTCCGACAAAGGGCTAACGCTTGAAACGTCAGCTAATCGAATCCCTGTACGGTGGTCAATTTACATTATCAAGTCTGTTGATAAACCAAATTTTCGTATTACTTTTATGGTATTTCATTGATATTTATATCTACTACTAGAATCATTTATACATTTTTGAGGGGAGCAGGGTTGGCACAGTGGTGAAAGTGCTCGCCTTCACCAATGTGTCCTGGGTTCAATTCCCAGATTTGGCGTTGTAAGTGGGCTGAGTTTGTTGGTACTCTATTTTAAAAAGAGGTGTTACTCCTTGCACCGAGGGGAAATTGGGGGACTTTGTCGAGAGAAACAAGTCATGTCAAGTTCTTTTAAATGAAGTACAAAACCCCACTGTGCTCAAGGATGCGGGCTCTTCTGTCTCCTCGTGGTATTGTTATGAAAATCCATTTCCACCAGGTTGACAGTTGTTCCCACAGTTTATGCTGCTTTAGACCTTACAATTTAAGACAATTATTGAATAACAGAGGACTTTTGTTTTTCCATTTGCAAATTAATTTCTTTTCAGGAGACAAAAATAACAACGCCATGGTGATGTGAACTTCAGAAGGTATATGTGCTGAAGGATCTTAGCCAAGCACTTTTCAGTCTGTTGCCCATCCAGGAGGGGCAATTTCATTACTTCTATTGTTCTGTGTCCCCATCTAGGAGGGGGAAATTAAGGACTTCGGCTGGGCCCTGTGCAAAGTCCCCTCCTTTGCCCTTGCCCCCCCCCCCCCCCACCTGGGGAAGGCCAATGATAGTTGCATTAAACCTTGTTTGAATTATTTTTTCCATGTTTGATTACTTTTTTCTGACCGTGAATTAATTTCTCTTCTATATGAATTTATTAGCAAATCCCTCATGCCTTTGCATGCTGTTAGCAAATCCCATTTTAACTTACAAATCTGGAGGAGTTGTTGTTCCTGAGTGTCTTGGCATTGCCATAAGCTTCCAGAATTGGATTTGCTTGCACAACCTGGTCTTCAAGAGTGCCTCCCTGAAAGGTTTATATAAAACAAATGAATGTTAAGACGTGATGAAAACTGAGAAATAACGATCCTTGCGTTAGAGGGTACAACTGTGATCTTCAGCAAGTTCCACCTTCTTGTCACCCACCTCATGTTTGTTATCTCCTGGCTTTGTTTGACCAGATACATGAGCTAGATACTGGATAACTTTCTTCGTGTTCTCTGTCTTTCCTGCTCCAGACTCTCCACTGTCAACACAACATAAAAGTGTGTATGAATATTAGCAAAGCCATCTGCCAACGATTTTGTTGAGTATACAGGTCATGTACTATCAACTGAAATGTACCCCGCGCAATAAGCGCCTCATGTAACTTAAACCTAAATGTACACAAAACGGAGCGATCATCAAGAAGTGAATAGGGCAAAAGACTTGGAGTTAATACAAGGCAGATTACATCTTACAAATACTCTGTGACCTCTAGAATTTTAGGAAAAATGGACCTTTGTAACCTGTCATGAATGAACAACCTGCCTTGGAGGCAAGTGCACCTAAACTGTCACAATGTTTTATAAGATTACATTCAGGTCACGATAATATTTGTAAACTCGTGTAGATTCTCCTCATATGCGTATATCTACAGATTTCTTGTGGCAACAGTGGATTTATGATCATTTTCAACATTCACAGGACCTCTTTCGTGTACATCATGTATTGTCCAGTGGGGAGAAATAAGATAATGATCATGGCATACTGTAGGATTTAAGACATTTAAAGCTTAAATTATTACTCACGTAATCAACATGGACTGGTTCTCACGATCTTGCAACATGTCATGATAGGCGTTGTCGCAAATTGAGAAGATATGAGGAGGCATTTCTGGCCGACGTTTTCCTCTGTATGCAAAGACGATCTTTTCCGTGTAAATGGGTATTCTGCGATATGGGTTGATGGCCACACAGAACAGACCAGAGTACGTCTACAAACAAGGTAAGCTTATATATGAGAGGTGACTAACTTGAGAGAGTAATTATTTTTTTAGGTATCTGGTCACTTCGTTCCATGGTCAGATCGTTCCAGGTCAGATCACTCCACAGTATACTCAGGTTTATGTGGATTTCACTGCTAATATATTTACATTTACTTAAAGAACGACAAAATCCGAGGGTTGAATATAAATTGACTGAAATCAACTTTTTATAGACTCAAGCAACATGACTTAAAGCTTATGTTCCAAGGTGAGAATCTAAAATCATTGTGCGTCAAAATGGTCTTTCATAACGGATCAAGTTTTATCGATAAATTCATCGCAATCAACTGCATTTATTTTAACAAATTAGATACACTTGAAATTCTAAATAAGGTGCAATTTACGGAGAAAAAGACAAGAAAACTGAAGCATCAAGAAAGGTCTTGCACGGATTCATGTCGGTAAATATGGTAAACTTGTTTTGTCCACTTACATACGACGTTTTTCTTAACATTGTTATTGAGGGAGGTTTTTCTTACTATTTATAAGTGGAACGACTTTTCCGTGGGAAAAATCTGACTTTTATTATGGAACAATCTGAGTATACTGTGGAACGATCTGACTTGGACCGATCTGACCATGGAATGAAGTGACTGTAAACCTTTTTTTAAATGCCAACATGTTATGTATATTCCTTGGAACTGTTACCCAAAATTTCTTATCGGTTGAACTACAGTTTGGACAATTTTCACAAACACTAAGACTTTTTGTGTTGTTTTGATGATTGCTTCGTATTTTGTTGTTAATTATTAATTTGATGATTTTTATCATTGATTTTATACTGACATTATAGGGAGAAATTATCTACTTGTCACTGTAAGTTAAATCTTTTGTAAACGGTCAATATTAAAATAGTGCTCGGGGTAACCATATTTCTGGGGACTTTTTTTAAATTCAACCATTGTTTTAAAAGCAACAACAACTTTATTAATCAAAAATGATTTGACATACATTTTTACACGTGCCTACATTTTGCAAACAAAGCAAGTTGGGACCAGTATTTGAGTTGTGTTGCTGTTTAGTGACTATGATTGGAATCAAAATTAAAACAAGAGGAAAGTAAATCATTGTATTCTCAATTAAATTACCAAATGCATGACTTTATTTTTCCAGCAGAGAAGCTGAGTGTCCAACCTTACGAGCTACAGCTAACACACTACTAATTTGGCCATGTCAGATCTATAGAATGTCTGTACACTTGGACCATCAAGGTGACTATTTAACAGCAATCACATGCTTAAATAGACCACACTTGAAGCTGCATGAGAGCTTAAATATCTTACTTTGTAATAAAGATAAATGAAACTTATCTTGTTCTGACTAGTTAAAAATTTGATTTCAACAGATCAAAGTAAAAAATATCCTTAACACGAAGGAATTTCCTATACCCAGAACAAAATATCTTTTAACCTAAAACTGTCATCTCCATGAGATAAAAAGTCCAAAATTTTTATTACATTTAAAGTCAAACTTTAAACATTTGCAGGTCTCCAGTGAAAATTGGTTCTGGATTTGGTAGAAGGTAGTCACAAAAACAGCTCTGCAAAACAATGTCTTCCATCCTATTTAAGGGGCACTGTCATGCTATTGTAAAACTGCCAATGCATCGGTGGAAACCTTAAAATCATAATTTATTGTCTAGTTTTGCTGCCAAAGACTGTAGTACTGCATTGACACTATAAACTCCTGTATTCCATCAAAGATGAGGAGGATGGAAATTGATTGAAAAAAATTTCAAGCTACGCATTGAAAAATCACCAAAAAATTATTATGGTTAGCTCTCCGTGTTAAAATTTCATTGGAATTCATCTTGCTTATTCTCTAGGAGCATTTTTTGCATGATAACAGGAAAAGGACAGTAATTTTGGCAGAATTGGACCAAAAACAGCAAAACTCCTGGTGACAGTGCTCCTTTAACAAGGGTGAGAAAATCAAAGGGTTGGTTAGGCTTTGAGGTTCATACACATGACCCCTGCTATGATTTCCTTGGATTTAGTTTCTCTGCTTGAAAGATGTCTTTAATTTGTCATACTGTAACTTGTATTGCATGTGGAAAAACCTGTTAACCATAAAAATCTATATCATTCAGTCAAGCATAATCCATCCAAATCCAAATAATCTGTTGTAAAGTCTGATATCGTTTGTTCCCATGTTCCAGTCTCTTTTAGTCTTATCTTGGTGCCATTGCCCCCAGAAAACCATAATCTGATTTTACAAACAGGGCTTAAAAGCTTTATAAATAATTATAACCTTACAAAAATGTTCTGATCCATACAGGTGTTAACAAGTCTATTGTTGGAAATTACCCATCCATTTAGTAACTAAATTATATCGTCAATAACAGCAATAGAAAAATGAAAGAAAATTAATGTAGGATGCACAATACTATGTAGTGAGACAGTGACAGTTATTGTATTGGAAAGTTCCAGAATTTTTTTCTCGGAATTTTTTTAAAGGGTGCTTTGTTACAATCATTGGTTTCATTTAAGGGTACCTTTTGCTCATGATAGAAATTTTTCTAAAGTACCAAAAGAGGCAGCACTATTTGAAAAGGATAAATTCAGGAGCCTTAAACTGATGCACTTGTGAGGTCAGCTTTAGAAATCTTAACCTCAAAGAAATTAGTAAGCCTGTGCTCAAAGGTATCGGTTTCGTTGTGTTGTTTTAGCTCCTATCAGATGAATGATCTGACTGACACGGCTTTGTTGATCTGACTCTTGTGTGAGCAAGAAATCTGCTGAACGTTTATCCAAAAACTTGGGCAAACACAAGCTGCAGACACTCTCAAGTGTGTTTTTGACTGCTGTTGGCTGCATAGCAGATAGAAAGGAAGCTGTTCAATAGCATTCTTCAACAGACGTTTTAACAGCTTTCACTATTCCTTTCACCTCTCTAAATGTTGCAATAGTGAATTGGGCCTACGCCTTTGTGTAGAACAAACCACCCTTGACCATATATGGTGAAAATATTCACACCTCTAACCACCAGTAGAAAGCAGGAGATCAACGGGTCAATTTCTAATTAAGAGGTTTGAATACTTTCATGATTGTCTTGGCTTGGTTTTTAATGGAAAAAAATTATATGTTTTCGACTCTTCGTGCAAGAAGTTGACTGGGAGATCGAAAATTCAAACAGATTAAATTTTAACGACCCGTAAATTACGCCGCACGCTCGCACTGAGTTATTTATAAAAGCAGATTACGTTGGTTTCGCTTAAGTACTTTTGTCCTCTGTGATCGGGTTTAATAGCCCGTTAACAACAGGGAAACAGAGTTAAGGCCAGTAAGCATACAGTAGTTCATTTACAATCACAAATCACGGGTCATGAAGCTTATTATTTCAACACAGGATTCTCGTACCCCTTGCTGTTTTACAACTGTTTTGAAAAGACATTTTTTTTATTGACCACAACAGTCGACGCTAAATCAATTTTCACTGTGTTCCAGTTAAAACCAATACGAATAACTGCTCTTCAATTCGAGGTCTGAAAAACGCGTTCATTGGGAGCTCCAAGTGCACGAAACAGATCCGAACACGAGATGTATGCACCCGAGGTACTTACATCTGTGCTGTGACCACCTCTCCCGGCTAGCTGCTCACCCGACATGATATTATTATTGTTCCAAACAAAGCTCCTTCCAATGAGAATCGTTTGTTATTAAGCCCGAAAATCAACTGCGGAAAGACGAGGAGTCGGTAAACTGAATTTTTCGTGAAAGCTACAACTAATGTCGATTTCATTGACGTGTTACTGTTAGGATGCACGCGAAACTAGAAACAGAATCGAGTTTTGTTCAAAGACGAACTTGCATGTTATTAATACTTCTCTCGACAACAGATTTTAATGCAAATCAATAGTCGGCTTTTTAAAGTAGCGTTTTTACTGAAGTCGAATCTCTGTTGATATAGCGACTGTGTACAATCTGTCTTTCATGCTAAAAATGACGAAGGAAACGTGAAAACACGAATTGAAATCTACCGGACACTCGTGCATGCGACCCAGAGAAAATCCCAGTTCAACAACATACAGAGGAATGTACAAAAATAAATATTCATGATTTCTTAAATTTCACATCAAATACTCACGGATGTTCATTACTACGTGACACGAAGAAAAGATAATCCTAAAGTAAGCGTTCACTGTAATATTAATCTGCCGAAACCATCTTTTAAAACTAATTTCAGTGTTTATAAGTGAAGTGTCGGCGTTTAAAGTACTCACGTATATGAGACCGGCGAAGTATCGCTGCTTGAGGTTATGTAGGACGCTGGCTTCGTTCAGGTACGTTAAGTTAGCCATGTCTTCTGCTTTTTCGAATTTCGGAGGGTTCATCTGCTCGGTATCATTTTTGTTGACTTCCAGTTCCTAGCAGAAAAAAATTCATTTTGCGGTAAGCATCGGAGGCAGCAGTGCAGGCAATTATTAAAGTTACAGTGACATGTAACAACAGAACTGGCGCTTAGAAAGCTCTGCTCTTGCGATCTGTGCAAAGATCACGCAGTTCGGCTGTAACATTTACACTAAAAAATACCGCGAAGTTCAGATATACCTGGCCGTCATTGGTCTCCACGACATAAATGTCCCCTTTGGAGCTTTTGACTTCGGCGGCCTTGAAGGATTCTTTCTTGTCCTGAATCCATACCCACTTCTTGCTTTCAAACGACTTGCTCTCCTCCAGGCGCGCGAGTTTGTCTGAAACGCGCAGAAAGGCCACGGGATCTTCCAAGTCTGCCATTTCGACTGGTCGATCCGATAGAACCAAATCTCTATGCAAGCACTAAGAGTACTCCACAGATGCAGTATTCACAACACAACAGCACAGTAGACCACTCACTTACGCTACAAAGCAGCTCAGCTCGAGTGTGCCCGCAACAATCGGTAGCCGCTCAAAGCTGGACTAATCACAGAGTCACTGGATTATAAAATGTCAATTGACGGACAACTCCCAAAGCTGACTGACGCGAAGGTATCCTATTTGAAGACGTCAGAGGCCGACGATTGGTGCGCCAGTCACTTAGCGCATTGTCTCTCAAGAGAATAGGTTTGCTTTGTCACGGCTAAATGACCTTTCTTTTGCGCTTTTAGAGCTGAATTCCAAACATCATAATTGGCTTTTTAACACACCACACCTAATTACACGGTCCGCCAATGAAGCGGCTCGATTCGGTGATATTGCAAGTTTCATAACCTTCCATCTACCGGTAGACAGGTCAGGAAGTTTATCTATGAAAGGAATGTTCACGACATGGACTGTCACGTTTGGACAAACTCTAAACGAGGCCTTCCTTATAAAATGCCTCTCAATTCCTTACGCTTAGCCGAAAGCTGTTATTCTGCTTTGCAATGTTTCGTAGCGCAGTCAAGTACGAGCTTGTATTCTTGTACACACAGTCGCGTACGTTATCAAAGAACAGACATCCACGAACTGTTACCGACGCGTTACTCGTAGCATGTGTTTTGTCGCGCTCGAGGTTCGCATCAAAATTTGAGCAGTTTTCAAATGAGAAACAAAGCTATAAGTTTCTAGATTCCATCTGATCGGGAAATAATGCTTTCAATTGCGCATTTGATGAATCCACAAGGAACAGAAGATTAAACACGTCGGAGAATGAGATTTTGTGACCTGGTTGTGTCATTTGAGGCAGACAACCCGAGGGACTTGTCCCCAGGAGGCTACCTGTGAAAAACTTAAAGCTGTTTGCGACGATTACTTTCTCAGTCCTTTGTTGACAACCATTTTTTAACGGGACACATTTTTTTGAAATTCTTAAATTTAACAACAACTGAAACAAGCTGAGATGCCAATGGCGTTTGTGCAAACGGAAGCCCAGTTTTTCCGTTTTACGAATGTCCCGTCGTGGGGTAGGTAACGACAGCTCTCTTTGAATTACAGATTTTGCGGATGGTTGAATTTGTTTTGTTTTCATTAATTACATCATCACTAAGATTTGTATCATACTGCAACATACTTAAGCGACAAGTATCAATGTCTGCCTTTCTGGTCTGCCTGTTCCCCTGTTCTAAGTTTTTCAAATTTGACAAATCGGTTCCACCGCTGTCTCGGTAACAAATATTTTGCAGGCAAATGAGCGTTTCCGGCTCATTGCTCGTGCAGCCGCAAGAAAAGTCAACGATGAAAACATTGTTTGCCTCTGGATTAATATTATCCCAAGTTTTCGCACGGCTACATCGTGAAAAGTAAACGAACAGAAGGAATGACAACTAACTATCTTTGCTCGTAGCTTATGAAACAACTTGAAACAACAAACAGGTCTTATAAATATCAGTCAATAACAGTCATTTTCCACCCAGATGGGCTTCACTTAATTCACTAAATTATTTACTGATAATATCAATGATTCTTGAGTATAACTGGATCACTGCAATCTGCTGGGACATGAACGATAACCCTATTTTGACAGTTTTCGCTTGATGTTATATTAGACTATATTCAAAATGCTAAACAAACCATTTTGCAAACAAACAAAACTGCTGATACAGTGTAATTCGGTACCAAGACCGAGTTGTGTTTCGCAGACTACGTCTGGATAGTTACAGTTAAATATTTAAGGTGCAGACGTTAAACTAGTCTCCTACGCAGCCGTTCTTTGTCTCGTCACGCAACGCTCCTCGCCACGTTGCGTGACGAGACAAGGAGACTAACGTTAAACGTATAACAGTAACAGTTTGTTGTACATGACTTGAACCTTCGACACGGCTGCCCAGACAAAATATTTTGCGAGAAAATCGCAATTAAAGCGGTGCGAGCGTGCCCGCAGGCTTTTCTTTAGTAGAGATAGCGGGAGTGGCAGGACGGTTCGCTGCACATGGATGAAATACCGAGATGTACTCAGATTTATTCAAAGATAACTTTTGAGCAGTATATTGACGATTTTCCCTGCTGTCTGTTTCCGCCACCAAAGGCTTTCCAGCACTAAAGAAGCTAAAGGAAGTCCCTCGGCAATAGAGGAAAAAATAACGGTTTCCTTTAGTTGCGGAATATTACACAAAAAGTACCGTAACTGAAGAAGGTGGAACAAATGAACCTACAACTGTTCAATCAAACGTTAAAATAAAGCCGTCAATTTAGGTATCATGGAATCTATTTTTATTGCTTGACATACATGGATTACGGCCAAAGCAGTTGCAGACAGCCAGTTTCTTTTCAATTGACGGTAAGTTGATGATTTACTAGTGAGTCATAAGCCTGGATCTACCCCTCCCGCGCCGCATTCTTTTTGTTTTTACGTCACCCCACTCAATTTATAGTTCAACCAGTAATCGGTCTCTTTTCAGAACGTAAAACCTCGTACTGTATAAAAATTTGGAACTGGCGTTTTGTCCAGTGATAAATGCTATCAATAACGGCCATGTGCGATGGAGTTTTCTCCAATTTCCTGAGCGATATTGAAGTTAACAACAATTTCAGTTCCACTAACCTTATGAAGGGTAAGACCTTACCCTCTCCCAAATAAAAGAGAACCCAGGCCTAGGTAGTATCCCACGTGATCGTTTCAGACTAGTCCATACTCCTCAGGCCCAAAGTTTTCGCTCCGACAAAGGGTTCTTGTATGCGACGGACTAAGATTGAGTACGAATTGGCCGTATATTTGTAAACTGAGGAGATATGAACACTTTTAAAAAGAACTGAGTGCCTGGCTTTTACTAACACCTTGGGATATCTCACCGACTTATAAATCTATTATGAAGCAGAAGTTAATAAATTCCAGTGTTAAATGATATCAAAATATTTCATCGTCACTGAGAAGTCTTGGTGCGGATGGTTTCCTTTATCAATGCTCTTGCCGAATTTACTCCAATCGACGTCCGCAGGGCATTTATCACAAACTGGGCTGCTGACAAAAGACCCCATGCAAAAAGCCCGGTTAGGCAGACAGAAATGGCAGCATAAGCTTAATTCAGTTGATCTTGTCCACCCTTCTATAAAGGTTATGAATTGAAGGAGGGGCTTTAACGAGAGCAGTGAATTTTCGAGTAACTTCTTTCTGAATTCCTTCGTGTCGTGTCAGGAACCTTGTTGCGCGTAAGAACAAAATAAGACATGAGCTGGACCTTACGGTACGTCAAGGGGAAATCCTCTTATAATAAAAAAATATAGCTAATCGCCCAGATCTCCAAATCTTTTTAGTTTAAAATTAAACGAAACTTCAAAACATGAACTCGTTAAAAATTTCAATAGCTCGAAATGTTCACGCCGAAAATGTATTGTACGTGTCTTGTATATTTATACTTGCATATACTGCCGGCATGACCCATGGGCTCCTGTTGTTATTCAGTCATTTTCGTAATTAGAATTTATGTGCAAGCCCCCCTGATGAGCTCATTTGGCTCTTGAGGCAAACATGATATAAATATGTTTACAAATAAAAATGAAAATCCATGCAACAGCTTTATATTTCTTGGAATGTTGCAGACTGCCATAACGCACCCAGCGCAAAAGCTTGAAATCCCTTTAACCCCTAACGGTGATCACCTTGTAATTTCTCCTTGCGTTGCTACCAAAGATGGAATGCCCTGATGATTGAACAGATTCTCCCAACGTAATTTATAAGACACATCTGGAGTTCAGTGAGGAGAATATTCATATTGGTCCCAGGGTTTATAGAGTTCATGTACAATTGTTTCGGTGTTCACTTAGCCTGCTTGCAGGCGGTAGTTTGTGTTTTCAAGCGCGAGATATCCGGTCGCTCTATATAAGTCGCCATCGGACGAGTGTTGTCACTCGTCTCAGATCCTCCACAAGATCGCAAATAAGGCGAACGGATTTCCCGGGATTCGAATCTCGCGCTTGAAAACACAAATAACCACCTGCAAGTAGGCTAGTGTTTGCTCGGCCCTCAGTCGCCTCCAAAATTCGGATTCTATCACATGACCGTAGGCTATCCATGAGATAGCACAACGCATGCGCGACAGCGCGAGTCATTGCACGTTTGACAGGAAATAACACAAACTGCGGTGATAAACATGACAATAGAACGCATTGTTGGAAAACAAAAATAAAACTATATCGTTTAACTTGACGTTTCGTATGTTTCGACATACATCTTCAGAAGTGACCGTTAGGAATAAAAGTAACAACTAAATTTTAAATTTAAGATAAGTAACTAATTAACAATAACCTTGACAGAAGCTAAAAATAATTTGCCTATAAAAGATGCAAACTAATAGAGATACAGCTTTTCGCTGCTTACATTTTCATTTAAGGTAGGTTTTAATTCTCTAATTAGTAGTCTCCTTTATCTTGCAATGAGTATCTGACCGACCTTTTGCTAATATCTCAAAGTGGTCCCATTTTAAGTTGTGACCAGTTGACGTGACGTGGTCTGTGTAATGTATTGCACACACACTCCGCCATCATGTTAAAACCTCTTGTTATATTTTACCCATCATGCCTTAGTGTACAATATTTCATGATAGCATACATGACATCTCCCTTTTTTATAAACACAAACTTGACTATGTTGGAAGCTCTTAAGGCTTTTAACAAACGAAAACAATAGCATTAAAGAAAAAAAACAAAACAAGTGACTGTTCAGAGCTCTAAAAATATATCATTGTCTATAATCTTTAAGATAAGTCACTGTTCATAGTCCTTGAGGTAGGTGGGCTGTTTCACTAGTCGACCAGAGCGGGTACGTATTGCTGGATTTAGTGAAAGTTCAGACTGTGTCTTTGTTTCACGGTACCTGCCATGAAGGTTGGTTAGGTCACGTGTAGGAGAACTGGCTTGACTTTCTTGTGAAGTTTTAACAGTCTCATTGCTTAGTGCTTGCGATACACGGCTCTTGTTCAGGTGTCTACGATTTCTCCTATACTTCTGACCTTCAGGTGTCTGAACAATGTATGACCTAGGCGTGTGATGCTTTTCAACCACTGTAGCTTGGACCGACTTGTTGTCATGCTTCAGAGACACCTTGTCACCATTGGCTAGATGAGGCAACTCTTTACTACAGTGTTTGTCATAGTAAAACTTCTGTCTTTCCTTTATAGTCTGAAGGTGCTGCTTGATTTCTTGGTTTCCCTGTGGCTTAAGAAGCTCAGAATTAGTTGGTAGGGAGGTTTTAAGTCTGCGGCCCATTAGAATTTGAGCAGGGGACAGGCCGATTCCATCCAAGGGAGTGTTTCTGTAGTTCAGTAAAGCCTTGTAGGGATCTTGACTTTTCTTGAGGAAATTCTCAATGGTCTGTACAGCTCTCTCGACTTCGCCATTTGATTGAGGGAAGTGAGGACTTGAAGTGGTGTGTATGAAACCATACGCTCTGCTGAAATCTTTGAATGCTGAACTTGCGTACTGGGGCCCATTGTCGCTGACAAGTTCATCAGGGATTCCATACCTTGCAAATTGACTCTTCAGGTGACAGATAATGTTGCTACTGGTTAAGCTGTCTAGCTTGGAAACTTCTATTCACTTGGAGTAGTAATCTACACTCAGCAGGTAGTGAACACCATTGAACTCGAACAGGTCACTTCCGATTTTGGACCATGGTCTGTCTGGTGGCTCTTGAATTATCATTGGCTCTCTGGGTTGAGCTCTCTGGAACTGGTTACAAATGGAACAGTTGGTCACTCTATCTTCAATCTGTGAGGACATTCCTGGCCAAAATAGAATGTCTCGAGCACGCTGTTTGCATTTCACGATACCTTGATGTGATTCATGGATGAGGTCTAGCATTTCCTTCCTCATGCTCTAGGGAACAATGAGCTTCTGTGCTTTGAATAAGAGACCATCAACTGACGAAATTTCATCTCTGTAGCACCAGTATTCACGAACATTGCTGGGTAATTCTTCCTTGTTTCCAGGCCATCCATTCAGGAGTACTGTGCTTAAGGCTTGCATGGCTGGATCATCTGCAGTGGCTTTCTGGAACTCTGCATACTTCTCGGGTGTAATGGGAAGGTGCGCAGCAAGCTGAACTTCATTAACTTCAAGGTCTGGAATGAGAATTTCGGAAGTCTCTTTTAGGTATGATCTGCTCAACGCATCGGCGACAGAAAGTTCTGAACCTGGTAGATATTTGACCTTCAAGTCATATCGTTGCAGGGTCAGCATCATCTTTTGCAGTCTGAGTGGTGCTTGATGCAAAGGCCTACTTAAAATGTACTGCAATGGCTTGTGGTCTGACTCTACTTGCGTTGGTCTTCCATAGATAAACTGATGAAACTTCTGCGCTCCATACACAATCGCAAGAGTTTCCTTTTCAATTTGAGCATATCGCTCTTGTGTTGGGGTGAGGGCTCTTGGTGCATAGGCCAAGGGTTTTCCATCATGCAAAAGGACTGCACCCAACCCTTTGGAGCTAGCATCGACTGACAGGGTTAATGGCTTGTTAGGATCATAGTATCCGAGTACCGGTGTTGACGAGGCCATCTGCTTGAGTTTTCTGAAAGCTTGCATCTTGCTCTTGGTCCCAGTGCCAGGCAATGTTCTTCTCTAGTAATTCTCTTAACGGGGCGCTTACTGTAGCCATGTTGGGCATAAACTTTCCGAGATATTGAATTAATCCAAGGAATGTCTTGAGTTCCTTAGTGTTCTCAGGGGGTTTCATTTCTTTTATTGCCCGTACCTTCTCGGGATCTGGTTTTAAGCCATCTTTACTTAGGACATGGCCAACGTAGGGGACTTCTTCTTGCCTGATTCGGCATTTCTTGGCGTTGAACTTGAGATTGACTTCTCTTGCTCGATCAAACACTTGCTTTAGTCTGGTGTCATGCTTATCTTCATCTCTTCCCCATATCAAGAGGTCGTCTACTATCACTTTCACACCCTCGACATCTGCAAACAGGTCAGACATGCAGTTCTGGAACACTTCAGGGGCTGACTTTAATCCAAACGGCAACCGTGTGAAGCGATATCTTCCAAATGGTGTGTTAAAAGTGCATAACTTTGAGCTTTTCTCATCCAACTTCACTTGCCAGTATCCTGATGTGGCATCTAGAACTGAAAACACTTTGGCCTGAGGCATCCCAGCAACAACTTCTTCTATTGTTGTCATTGGGAAGTGCTCTCTTCTAATGGCTTCATTCAAATCTCTAGGATCTATGCAAATACGGATCTTATTCGGTTTCACCACAGCTACCATACTGTTCACCCAGTCAGTAGGTTCTACCTGCCTGACAATTACACCTGCTTTCTCCATACGGTCGAGTTCATCTTTGATCTTTTCTTTCTGAGGGAAACCGGTACTTTCCTTGGAGGATGAACTACAGGAGGAATACTTGAATCCAGCTTGATTGTGTGTTCTCCGGGAAGACAACCAAGACCGCGAAACAAATCTGGGTATTCGTCAAAGATGCTTTGATCCTTATCAGTGGGGTGCTCTAGAATGTCATGTTGCTGAAGTGAATGTATTCTTGCAAGTAGACCCATTTCTTTGCAGGTTTGAGCACTGAGTACTGAAGGTGCTTCAATTTCAACCACATGAAATTTCACATGAAACACTTTTCCTTTGTATTCACAAGGCAATGTCACTACTCCTTTAGTTGGAATCTGATGACCTGAATACGACTTAAGCTTAACCTGGGTCTTCTCATGGTGGCACCCAATGTCAAGGTCTTTTATAACTTTGGCAGAGATGACATTGACTTTTGCACCAGTGTCTAGTTGAAACTTCACAGTTTTGCTTCCAATTCTTATGTCTTCGTACCACTCACCCATATTCACTGCATTAACTGAAGTGATGCATCCAACAAATAGCTCTTCATTACTATCTTCGTCTTCTTCTACATAGTGTATTCCTTTCCTATCTACGGTCTTAGATTGACAAACACTGGCAAAATGGTTCAACTTGTGACACTTAACACACCGTTTTCCTTGTGCTGGGCATTTTCCTTTGTCATGTTGATAACCACATCTACTACAATCTTTGCTTGTGAATTTCTCTCGGCCAGACTTTACTTTTCTGTGGCTGTTTTGCTTCTTCAGGTGTACACTGTTAATGCTAGGATTCTCAGTTTTCATTGTTTCCAATTGTGCTTTAGACATCTCGTCAGTTCTCGCAATGTCAATTGCTTTTTCTAGGGTAAGGTCTGAGCCTTCTTGAATAAGCTTTTCTCTTGTTTTGGTGGCATGACATCCGATAACCACTCTATCTCGAACCATTTCATCAGGGTCTGTGTAACCACAATCTTTAACTAGTAACTTCAAATCAGTGAGAACTGACTCACCCTCTTGTTGAACCTTCTGGTGGAATTTGTACCTTGCAAACACTTTGTTTGATTTGGGCTTCACATATGCCTCGTACTTTGCATAATACGTGTCGAGTTTCTTTCCTTCATCGGCAGTGAGTTCCCACGTATTGTATATGTCACGAACTTTGTCTCCAATCCAAATCATCAGGTAATTGCATTTTTCTTCTTCACTTTTCCGCTTAAGGGGTCCTCCAAATGTGAACTCACAGTGTTGCTTGAATGCTTTCCACGCGGTCGGCAAATCTCCGCTCGTCCAATCCATCTTTGGAGTGCTGCCTGCAGAATTTCCGTCCATTTCGTCGCTTTCTTCTTTTGAGATGTAAAGCGAATCTTTAAGGAAGCTCGGTGGCTTTCTTTACGGCGGTATTTCTTTCACTTTCTGACACCATGTAATGTATTGCACACACACTCCGCCATCATGTTAAAACCTCTTGTTATATTTTACCCATCATGCCTTAGTGTACAATATTTCATGATAGCATACATGACAGTCTGCGATAGCAGATGCGTGACAGCTACTCGGGAAATCCTTTGATAACAACGACCGCAACCAGTTTTTATGAGCCCGCGAGAATGAGCACCCTCCACAAACCCGTGTTTTCACTGAAACCGCTGATCACTGAATCTGGTCTCGGTCGTTGTTATCTAAGGTCTTCCAGCTACTCGTGATCGCTTTAAAATGTTCAGTTTTTCTGTCATGCAATCTGCGTTTTGTTTTTCCAATGTAGAAATCCTGGCAGTCCCAACAGCTAGCCTTATAAACAACTTTTGACATTTGGGAACGGTTAATTCTATCTTTGTAGGGAAAAAGAGACTTAATGCGATGAGCGCTTTGGAAAATAACCTTAAGATCAATGCAGCCATAAAATTTACTAATGCAGGTCTTCAGCTGTTTGGTAATAATTTTGCTTTGTACTCCTAAATAAGGTAGAACTCAGATTATTTCCTTTTTGGGGACTGTGGTGGTTGGAATCTTCGGTCTGTTTTGTTGCCTGTTCAGAACATCATTAATGTTGTAATTGACAACACCAGCAGAGTAACCGTTTTGTAACAACAGCTTCCTCAGTTCATTTAAACAAGACCGCAAAAGAGAAGGTGACGAACAGATGCGGAAACAACGAAAAGTGAGCGTGCGGATGAGGTTTACTTTATATTTCCTAGGTGTGAAGGAGTCCCATTTTGTGTACAGGCCGGTAAAGGTCTTCTTTCGGTAGATGGATGTTGAGAAAGTTTGACTGTGGCGTTTGATGAGAATGTCCAGGAAAGGGATTGTATTTTTCTCTTCAAATTCAACGGTGAATTTGATATTTGAGTGACAGTTATTAAGATAGTGTAGAAACTGAGTTGCTGTGCTTTTACTGTCGAACAAGGTGAAGGTATCGTCAACGTATCGAAACCAAACAGAAGGGCAAGCGTTGTTGTTAAGAACCCATTTCTCTTCAAAATGGCACATGAAGATATTGGCCAAAACAGGACCTAAAGGAGAGCCCATAGCCACACCGTCAATTTGGTCGTAGTATTGGCCATCAAATATGAAATGGCTTTTCTTTGTGGCAAACTCAAGCAGAACTTTCAAGACTGAGCGGGGCAGTGTTGGCGGATTGGGGAGGGCATACAATTTGTCAAGACAAATTTGTATTGTCTCATTAAGTGGAACGTTCGTAAATAATGAACCAACGTCAAACGAGCACATCACTTCGTTGTTATGGTTATACGTTTTGGCCCAGTCCGCAAAACTAAAAGAGTCCTTGATTGTCAACTGATTCGTGGAGATGGGCTGAAGTATGCGTACAAGATATGATTCCAGATTGTAGTTGTAAGTGTTTATAGAGGAAACAATTGGGCGAAAAGGGCAACCAGGTTTATGAACCTTAGGAAGGCCATAGAGGACACCGGGAGTAGAGCCACATGGTAGTATCTTATGGAGGGTGGCATCATCGATGATTTTATCCTTCTTTAGTTTGCGAAGATACGATATTAAGCTGTCTTCTCTAGACTTCGTAGGGTTCTGCGTAAGTTTTCTAAATTTTGTTTCATCTGAGACCAGCAGTTTCATTTTATTCAAGTAATCAAGTTTGTTGATGATTACAACCCCGTTCCCTTTATCCGGTTTTGTGATTATAATGCTGTCATCTTTTCGCAAACCAGTCAGGGCTTCCCATTCCTCTTTGCTAAGAATGTGTTTCTGTTTTGAGAAATCATACGCATAGATGTAGCCATAAGATATCTGTTTCAGCTGACATTTGAGTCTGTCTTGGTTTTCAGTTGTCAACTGGTCACAACTTAAAATGGGACCACTTTGAGATATTAGCAAAAGGCCGGTCAGATACTCATTGCAAGATAAAGGAGACTCTACTAATTAGAGAATTAAAACCTACCTTAAATGAAAATGTAAGCAGCGAAAAGCTGTATCTCTATTAGTTTGCAAATTATTTTTAGCTTCTGTCAAGGTTATTGTTAATTAGTTACTTATCTTAAATTTAAAATTTAGTTGTTACTTTTATTCCTAACGGTCACTTCTGAAGATGTACGTCGAAACATACGAAACGTCAAGTTAAACGATATAGTTTTAGTTTTGTTTTCCAACAATGCGTTCTATTGTCATGTTTATCTCCGCAGTTTGTGTGTTATTTCTTGTTAAACTACGATGGCCAAAGACAAAGAGTATTTACGATATTGCACGTTTGCTTCGCGCGAAGAACGGATTGATGGTCGACCACCTCTTGAAAAAATAACGAAATATTTCCTGATTTCTGCTCAAAGCTGAGCAAATTCTCAGGAAAATCTTTAGACTACGAGCATTCCCTCCTCCGCCGCTTAGTTCTCCGACCGTGAGGCTGAAACTAAACCGGGGGGAGAAAAAATGGCCGCGCGAAATCTGGACGTGAGGGGGGTTAGCCTCGCGCTCGACTAACTAAGCGGCGAAAGAGGGACTGCTCCGTAGTCTAGAAAATCTTACCCTAACGTAGTTGGTGCTTACCCAAACGAGAGTAGCGCTCCAACGTAGGTGGAAACACCAGTTTGCACTGACAGAAATGGGGGATAGCAACAAGAACGCTCCAAGCACGAGCTCGCTTGGCAGCTCAGAGGAAGCAACGCTCACTGAAATGTTTCAGTCAGAGAAATGTTCTTGTAACTCTGAAGAACTGATTCCCGTTTGTTTCGGGATCAGTAAAATTGTGGTGGAAAGAGTGAAATACCTGAAATACGGAAAGATAACATTTTCGGAAAGTAGGCATGAAGTACGGATAATTTTTTTTTTGCTTAAGGTACTGGTTGGGTGCCCCGTGATTTTCGCCTGCAATTTCGACGGTTTGTCGGTGGTATTAAGGATTGGAATCCAGAGCGTAAGAGTTTGAAGGTACAACGTATTCTTGACATAAAATTACGAGAGTATCAAGCCCAGTTGTTGCTATGCCACGATTGCAAGCTACAATAGCTTCCGTGTATACGCATCTCTCGCTTTCTTAAGTTTAACGGGCGTCATAACGGGTATTTTGCTGGTTTTTGTGGCACAAGATATTTGAAATTGTACTTTTATTCAACGTAAAAATACTCGTAGCGCAGGTATGGGAGGTTAAACAATTGTTTCAACAGCTGGTTTTTGTTCGGCAAATTTTAACAACTGAATACTTCGTCTATACAGAAATTTAGTTCAATTTCGCTCTACGAGTGTCCTCAAAATATATGTTATGGTAATTTATCAAAGAATTCTGAATTTCTTTCTAGTAACTAATTTTACTTTCCCTCATCTTTACAGAAAGTTGCATCCGGCCAACACCGCACTGATCGGCGTGCACAAAGGAGGGTCCAACAGGTTCTAGTTTCACTGGGTCGGTGAACTGTTGAGCTGAAACCTGCCCGCAAAATCGGTAACAGAAACCTTGGGAGAGGCGGAATAGGACTCAGGACGGGGAGATGCGAATTACTCAAATTGGTAGGCCTCACTATAAATAGGTGTAATGCCCAGACCTAAACACAATGTAAAGAATGGTTTTGCCGGTTTTGACAATTCTTGTGCCTACCATCAAAGGATTAGTTTTTCATCCAGAAGAAATCAATTAAACATCATTTTGCAACCCATGTTGCACCCTCTCGTTACCAACATCCTCGAGTACCCCAGCTCACAGTCTTATGCTCAAGATTCCAACAATTCTGGCCCACCCTAAATGACTCCACATCTTGTATTATTGTGAGGCGCGCGTGGTTTTGACAGGTACTCCTACGAAATGGCAGAGGAATTAAAAAAAAATACCGAGCCAATTTCGTTGTATCGCGCTGCGCGTTTTCGAAAAAAAAAAAAAGGCATTTCTGTTCCACCAATCGTCTGAGTGGGGGCGGGGTTATGTAAATCACAACGCAACGCGTTCTGATTGGGCTATTTGCATAACCCCGCCCCCAATAAAATAATTGGCGGAACAGAACAACCCAAAATCCCTTCGAAGTCTGCAAAACACACAGCGCGATACAACGAATTTGGCTGTTAGGAGGGAGCATTCTAAACTCTCCCCAGTACAACAATGGTGGAAAGAAAAATTATGGCGACAAAGATCCAGAAAAATAATCTGTCCAGGACCATTGCGAGATGTCTCCATTCCTCCTGGTTCTTCTCTATTTGACGGCGATGCTTCAAGTTATCCACTAATACCATAACGCCTTGTGCTATCTTAGCGCTATTGCTGTCCCCATTGTCGTTGCTGTTTTTCCCGTCGTGGTGCATGTCCATCTTAGGAGTCGCGCTTGCAACTGAGTACATGGAAGAAGTCATGCAGAACTCTTCAGGTGAGCTTAAGGTACTCCTTGTTTCAGCTTGCGATTTGTCAGAAAGTAGCTTGCTTCTAAATGTGCTTTTGCTAAGCCCGTTTCCCAACTTTTTTTCAAGGTCATTTTTCATCATGGAAAAACGTTTGAAGTCCTTGTCCGCTGACAGATCGTATTTGTCTTCTGTAATCGGTTTCTTCACGCCCAAAATTTTGCCCAGCTTGTTGAGTATGTACACATTGACCCAGCCGGGAACTGGGACCACAGCTGTGCCGGAATTGCGATGGTGAATGTGCAAGATGTAACAGGTAGCCACGAGAGAGGAAGCGACCTCTAACATCACTGTGATGTAGAATATGCCCATCACTGGCACGTTTTCTGAATTCCGCGGCAGGTTCTCCGCGGCCAGTTGAAGAAAAACCGCCATCGCCAACAGCACTGTTATGCTGAGAGTAATGCGTTCGCCAGACTCAGGTGGCAAGAAAAATCCAAGCAGCACCATAGACATGATGATCATACAAGGCACTATCAAGTTGAAGATGTAAAACAAAGGCTTCCGTTTGAACACAAACTCGACGGTGACGTCTGAGAATGGATAATCGCAACACGCGTAAGACTGCAGGTTTCGCTTCTTGCTGGCTCCCATCAGATCCCACTCTGCACTTTTTACGTACTGTGTTGAATGAAGGGGTGACATGTCGGCTTGGATGTCGAGGTCTACGACTTCAAACGTCCAGGAACCAAACTTCATCGTGCATACTTGCTGGTCAAATGGGAAATGCCTGACGTCAATTGGACATGTGCTTCGAAACGAGGCTGGACTGTACCAGGCGCAGGTGCCGTCGTAATCGATGATGACACGCGTCTTGTACTTTTCAAGTCCGCCGCTGAGCTCACTGTCTGCACTGTTGAGATAAGTCACTAAGTTAAGGATTTTCTAATCTCAGAAATTAATTAATGCTCGTTCGCTTTAGTTTTGCGTTAGGTAGCTGAATAATTAGTTAAAGTAAAGCCTGCACCTTAATTCTGAACCAGGTGAAATCGTAGGGTGTAATGCTGGTGAACTTTAGTCGCAAACATGTTATTACACCACTGGCGAAAAGGACAACAAAAGAAACAGCAGAATAATCCCCCCTAGCCTCAGTTGAAGACCCCCCTAGCCTCAGTTGAAGAAAGCGCCTAAACATTTCAATCTCTTCGTTCTGGGTAGACTCCTTAAAATTTCACTCAAATTCACGTGTACCCCCACCTTAAGTTTAACTTTGTTAATGATGATGATGGTGATGCTTTTTTTTTTAATAAAAATATACCTTACTTTGCATTTTGTAAACTTAAGTAATAGCGAGAAAGCCCGAGAGGGAATCCTACAGCTGCTAACTGTAAATCGGTCCTTGAGGCACTCTTCAGTGGCATACTGACAAGGGATTTCAGCACACACTCAAACAACATGGCGGTTCACTCGAAGCACATTTTTATTAAACCCATGCGTGCGCATGTAATTACTATATATGGTAAATGCACGGGGAAACTATAACAGAAGTAAAGCGCACAGTAAAATAAAATATCTGTAAACCACTATAGCTGCACAAGGTAGAAATATAATTGGCCTGCACGCAGACGTCTCTTATTTCCTTTTCAGCGTGAAGCAAAGTGAAAAGGAGACGTCTGCGCGCAGGTTTGGTAGAAATACGTTGAACTGACCTATTATAAAGAACAATATCAGGAATCCACACTAGCTTTGGATCAATCCTGACTCGTTTGATGCCTCCGTATTTCTGGGGGTCCCAAGTCAGCAGCAGATTCGTCCATTTCTAAATAATAAGGTGAAACAAGCAAATGTTAAAAGAACGCTTCCGCTCAGTATTTCAGCTGTCTTCAGGAGTATATTATTGAGTGACTAAGATTGTCCATGCACACGTAGCCTTATTGGATTTCCCACTGTGTTCTCGTGTAGTAGAGATACACAAAGTACAACATTTTCTAGAGAGAAAAAAGAGATGTAACGTACCTGTCTGACCCACACATTGGTGGTAATAATCTGGTTTTTATCATCCTGAAATAAAGGAAAAGCGAAGAACGTTACGTTCTGATATCCGTTTTCATTAGGCCCAAAACTTGGGTAAATGTCCATGCACGACCTTCATTAATTTCACAATATTTTACCTGGCCATGGCCAATTCGTAGAAATGAATGCGCGTATGTGGCTGAGATGGTCCATAAGTCCTTAAATGGCCTCGCACCCAATTATTTGTCTTCGAAATTCATTCAGCGGAGTGATTAATAGTTAGCAATATTTTAAATATAAACCTCTTACTAACCGAGTGCGAGGTCCGTACTGTAAGTTACGGACCGAGTTTTACCCGTTGATTTATGGCCCAAGCGCGAAGCGCGCGAGCCATAAATTAATGGGAAAAAACTAGGATCCGTAACTTACGGTACGGACCGAGAAAACGAGGTTAGTAAGATATTTATTATATCTCTGAGGTTAATCCGGCGCGCGGGAAAGAAAACTAGTTGAAGCCAAGCGGGCCGTACTGTAGAATACGGCCCGCAAAATTGACCAATCATAGCGCGCGTAATAAGTGTGAGATATAATAAGTATACATAGTTTTTCGCAATAGTTGTAGCTTTTATATTAAATTGTTAATGCGTGATGTATTTACCGTGTTTTTAAATAAAGATGATGATATACAGTCAAAACCTCCCCCCGGGGAGGGGGAGGGGGTACTTCCCGAAAAATTGGGTGGGGATGTGCAGCCCGCTTCCTGAAACCCTTACCCTATTTCAGACCAAATCTGCGATTTTCCCTGCCCTATTTCAGACCTGACCAAACATTCGATACCCTATTTCAGACTTATTTCGCGTATACAGTTGGCGTAAAAATAATTAAAAGACAAAAACTAAGGGCTTTGTTGATGGTCTTATCGCCAAATGATGAAGAAGTAACTTCTTCTAAAAAACGTACCCTATTCAAGACTAGAGTGCACAAACCATACCCTATTTCAGACCAAAATGGTGAAAATCAATACCCTATTTCGGACCAAAACGACTAAAAAACCATACCCTTTGGGGCCGCACATACCTATATAGCCGATATGAGGGAGTACAACATGGGCAAGTCGAGCTCTGGCGGTCCGTCGATTTGTTTTTCCAGTTAGCGACAACGCACAGTTTCTCAAATATTTCCGGCATGGAGTTTCAGTACAACACCCGGTATTTTATTTCATACCGGCGTAGATTTGCGAATTACAGTCAAGGTGTGACTGACAAACTCTGTCCTCAAAGGGTAAGTATCGTGGGAATTATACCATATTTTATTCTAAATTTACCAAATCAATTTTCAGTGTCTTTTTCATTTATGAATTGCTTTTGGATCACCAGTGAGATCAAGTAAATTTTAATAATAATAATAATAATAATAATAATGATAATAATAATAATAAGCATTTATATTAGGAAAGGAAAATCGGGCCACAAGTTTCAAGTTGTCGTATCATTCATTTACATCTTTCATCTGGGCTAAGCGCACTTAACCGAAAACATTTAAGAATAGTTTCCGTGAGCTAAAATGGCCGTTTTTAAGAAAATTTAGCATTTCTTTTCATGTACCATTGACAAACACGTCCCCTAAGATTCCAGAGTTTACCAACAATTCAGGGAACCGCCCATTCAACCTCATGTAAGCGAATACCTCCCGTAAGCGGACACCTTGCTGGGTCCCGGGGGTGTGGG
>JAEMWC010000771.1:112500-182500 GCA_016490735.1 Pachyseris speciosa
AAGAGACAAGAATTAATGCAAATATAGCGAGGATGGTGAAGGTGGAGAAGATTAAAACGGATTACAAATTACCTTTTTGAAAAATTTAGCCTAAATTTTTCAAAAAGGTAATTTGTAATGCGTTTCAATCTTCTCCATCTTCAACCATTACCGCCATATTTGCATTAATTCTTGTCTCTTTGGTGTTTATCTTCCCTGACAAATTGCTATTTCACTGTTTGCCATTATTTAAATGCATTTTTTATGTCTCTAATAAAGACCCAAAATATCGTGACCGAGCTCCTTTAAGGAGGTTAAAGAGGGGATTGAAATGTTTAAACAATGTTTTGAAACACTACCAGACAGTTGACACCCCACAAGGGCACTGCAAGTTGCTTGGGAACTGTTTGGTCCGTTCACTAGACTGCGAGCAGTCCCTCTTTCTTTCCTTCGTCGATCCTGTGAGCGAGCGCGAAGCGGAAATTCACAAGATCGACGAAGGAAAGAAACAGAAGAAAGAGGGACTGCTCGCAGTCTATCCGTTCACTAATCTTCAATATTTCCTATTTCCCTCAATTTAACTAATCCTTTGAGAAACATTATCTTCCAAAATATACCCCAAAATCACCAAAAAATTAACAAAATACCCACAACGTAGCTTCGTGAGATGAGCATAGGGATTTTTAATTGCTTGAAACACGAACGAGATACTAAAAAACGATGTTTAGGTTAAATCCCGCCTTAATTCATACAAACCACGAAAAACACAAGCACGTATTCTGCCGGGGGCAAACTACCCCCCCTACATTCAAAGATCAAATTCCCGGACACTGTGCACAATAAAATACCTGGGACAAATAAATCAGCGGCTTACAGAGTCATTCCCCAATATACATTGACGCACCACCCATTTGTTAGGTTAAGATTTGATCAGCGTTATCTGAAGGGCTATTTCATTTATACTATTCAATCGATTGTCATAATGTCCTGCCATTGTAGTGCAGTAAGTCTTTGTTATCTCGTTTGTCTTCAGATATGGGGACGAGATTAATGCGTCGTTATTCGGAAAAAAGTACAGGAGTTGAGCCGGGGCTTAATAGCAACGCACCTACAACATAAATTAGCCAGGATGACTTTTCTCACGGAACAAATTTTTATTGCCGTTTACGTGTGGTTTCATCCCGGAAAATAGTTTCGCCCTGGGACGAAATGCTAGAAGACTGTCTTCATGGAATTTTTGGTCACGTTTCTCTCCGGGATGAAATTTTATCCCTCTGCTGATCGGTGGCCGGAAGCGACCGAGAATTTCGCCGAAAAAAAAGCGTTAAGCGAATGATACATGTTGAACATTGTTGCGCCAACTTGTTGAACGGAATAGAGCCAAGCTCCATTTTCGTTCAACAACGTTCAACAACTTTCAACATGTTGAACGGCATATTTCAACGTTCAACATCACATGATACACTGTCAGTCAACATTTGTTGAATAGCAGCTGCAACATTTGTTGTTCAACAAATGTTGCACCGTGTATGATTCGCTTTAAACGAACTAAACGAACTAAACTATTAACGTTTCGTACCAAACAATGTGGCTTTTTTACAGGTTGTCACCAAAAGCTATTAAAATGGAGATAGCTAAGCAGAACTGCTCCATCGTATGGACTCCTACTGAGAATTAATCAGAAACATGCAATTTGTGCAAAGATCTCCCTGAAAAAGCTAGTTCATTCAAACTTCAAACTGCTCTTCAACCACCCTTGGCGAACAATTAAAACAATTTGGCCCTACAAGTTTCCTTTTGGTCTTTTTAATGGTGTTCTGTTGTTTCAAGTGTTATTCGCTATTTTAGTGTTCGGTCGGAGACCTGTTTTCGCTTATGCTAATGCCACAAAAAATGGCCGGACCGTAACATCTAGACCTGCACCCCGCAGTGCATTTAAAAGCAATACTTGATTGGTAAAAAACTTGTTTCCAATGAGTATTTGTACATAGTAAATGGAAAAGTAATACCTCTCACAAATTTCTTTCTATTCATTTACTGCAGAAATAAATTCTTTCAATGCACAGTCAGGAGGGCACGGGCCGGCTTATGAGAAGATAGGGCCTTGCTTGTTTATCTGTTTAAAACTAGAAACCCTTTTGTTAATTACCGCATTATGCTGTATACAGTGAAGCTTGAATTAAACAAAACCGCAACCAATTCTCCAACTGTGTTCTTATAAACCTACTTCCCGACAATATGTACTGCCCGCGGTAATAGAACTCACTGTCGCGCTATTGAAGATCCTCAGTAAAATGTGCCCGCAGTAATGATATTTTTTCCGACAAAGCCTTCGAAAATGTTAATGAGATAATTGCCCTTATTCCCTTGGAGCGGCTTGACCTACTACATTGGACACGTCGTGATGTCAACTTTAAACCTGAATTATCACGTAACCAAATTATTGCAGATTCATACCCCTTTAAAAATGTAATGTAACAACAACATTCGGCCTTCACTGTGCTTTGTCATTTAAAAATAACAAACGACTTTAGCGACTGCTCCGCTTGACTCAAACACACCAAACATTTATTTCTCACGGAGTCAAGCACGTCCTCTAATTCCGCAACTGGGCAGCTTTTGTAAACCTAAAATCTTCTCAGAAAAGCACAGGAGGACAATTGTAGGGGCTGTTGGTAACCTGTTTAATGTACTCATGTTTGGTGTGTTTAGTCAGCAGAGAAGTAGCTGAAGTCGTTTGTTAACACCACGGACGGACGTCTGGTGAACTGGCCATAAGCACTTTTTTCGGCGTTCAGAACATGATTGTTGCAAACTTATTTGAGCAAAAGTCACTGACAACAAAATATATGTAATAGCATAAGTGGGGTGGACCACAATCAAGTCTACTGTTTACCAACCTTTTGTTCGATGTCGGCTCAATGTCCAAATAACCAAGAAGCCAACGAATGCTCTCATATTCCGGTCGCATACGTAGATGTAGTCTGTCAGTGATGCTCGTAGCCAGGATATTTGAATGTATTGTCGACTGTTGAGAGGGCCTATTGAAAGCTGTAAGGACTTTTAAAAGGATTAACCTTTAGATTATGCTATATAATACCGCTTGCTGCGTGCGCTTTCGTTTGCAATCGAAACCAGTAATTAGAAGGAGCCCATGGGCCCACAGTAATTAATAAATATTAATCAAGCACGCAATTCTTTAGAAAGACGTAAAAAGGCAATCTACCCTTATTTTCATTTTACGCAATATTCGTTTTTCGCAACAACAGGTGTTATAGTTCGATTGGAGCCGTCTTTACACCAGAGATTCGTGTTTGCAGTGATAAGGTAAAGGTAGATGAGAGGGAGGGGGGTAGGAGGTGTAACGGTCTACCACAGGGTGAAAAACAACCTCGAACCCTAGGAACGAGGTTGGCTACGAAATGCGTTTTTGACAGGCCGTGGGTTATGTAACACTGGTGGACCTTCAGCCGATGGTCATTCAAATGAAAGCTATTTTGAAGCACTTCTATCCATTGGCCTTGTTTATTGTGGGCTATAAAGTGATTTTCAGTTTTTGTTTGTGAGACTGCAAAACAAATTCTGTAACGTTTTAATGAGATGAATTTCAAAACGAGCGAGATGGAAAGCTTGGGAACAAAAAATTGTCTAGTGTCAGTGTTCCGGAATGTTCTTAGCAGTACTTTCCTGTACTGCTTTTCATTGTACTGTACAAGATTTTTTCGGGGTCTGTTAGTGTAGCTCTCTATAATTCCGTTTAATAAGGTCGTTCTAGCTTTTGAGCCTGTAAGGGCTGCTGCTTATTATTCGTCAAAATCTGATTTTGCTTTGTTACAGTTCAAGTAAAAGCTATAGAATATGACTCCTTTCTTCATGCATTGCAATTTTTGCGTTCTATTTGAACCGTCAGGCATGCCAAACATCCAAATCAATCGGTGTGACATACCGTGTGCTGGAAATAGAACGCCTCAATTGCCATGTCCAATTTTTCCAGACCTGATTAATCTTGATCAAGTCTTCCGATTGCAACGGGGCGTTTACAGAAAAGATTATAACAATGTTATTTTACCAGACCGGCAAAGTCAACGCAGGCGCGGATCCAGGATTTTGAAATGGGGGGTGAATTTTCTCCACCTCAATCTGAGAAATCAGAGAAATCAAATATTATTTCAATATTTGAGGGATAAGAAAAAAAAAAAAGAGAAAGAAGGGGGGCTCAGAAAGGGGGGGGGGGGGGGGGGGGGGGGTGGGGGAAATTCACCCATTTCACCTCCCCTGGATCCGCACCTGCAACATATGTTTTAGGCCGGTTACAAACGTCGTGCTACTGCCGTGTCGAACTCAGTTAATTGAGTTAAATTCGACTAAGCACGACGTTTGAAACCAAGTCGTGCTTCCGTGTAGCACAGCTTGCCAGTTGGTCAGTGTTTTGATTACGGTACCCGAAGATTCTGGGTACGAGATTGGGCAACAGCTTTTTATTCTACGGAATTAAATTGGACGTCTGAAACCAAGTCGTGCTGTAGTCGTGCGACAGTCGAGCCAGCTAAGCACGGCAGTAGCACGTTTGAAACGGGCCTAACATATACAAGCCAAAAAGGCACAAACGTCATTCATTCATCCGTACCGTGGGTGAGGCTACTCCCGGGGGGTTACTCCCAGAAAAATTGGGTGGGGGTGTCCGGCCCGCTTCCTGAAACCCTTACCCTATTTGAGACCAAAATCTGCG
This sequence comes from Pachyseris speciosa, assembly GCA_016490735.1. NCBI lineage: Eukaryota > Metazoa > Cnidaria > Anthozoa > Scleractinia > Pachyseridae > Pachyseris > Pachyseris speciosa. The sequence goes on from JAEMWC010000771.1 coordinate 117,209, forward strand.
ATTTTCCCTACCCTATTTCAGACCTGACTAAAAATTCGATACCCTATTTCAGACCACGTACACAGTTGGCATAAACATAATTTGAGAAGGGCTTTTGTGACTCTTTTGTTGATGGTCTTATCGCCTAATGATGAAGAAGTAGCTTCTTCTAAAAAAGAGTGGACAAACCATACCCTATTTCAGACAAAAATGGCTAAAATCGATACCCTATTTCAGACCAAAACGGCTAAAAACCTATACAGCCCCATATAAGGGCGTAGCCTCCCCCTCCGGGAGGCTACTGCACTTTGTCTTTCGATTGCGAGTCAGTTGGACTCGACTGTGGATCATGCGTCTAACTTCCCTGGAATTGCTGAATTCGACAGTATTATAATTAATGGCAGATGTAGGGAACATTGTAAGGTCATGAAGTCTGTTATTCTTTATGGGAGTGAATCCAATCCTATTTTACAGTCTCGCTGGGGTTCTATTTACAAATCCTTTCAGCCATCAGAATTCGTCCAGAAAAAGGGATCATCACGGCATTCAACAAATAATTCCGTCTAATCAACTCTTGGACCCACATGAAGGGTCTTAGAAGCAAAATGTGTGCTTCTAATTAGTCAACATTTGGCTCATGCACTATCCTGTGTTGGCTTACAAGTATTTTTTTATGCCCCCTTTTGTAGAAAAAAAATACAAATAACTGCGAATCTTTCCGTACGAAGTAGTTACAGTGTACGATCTGGGTGAGGAGACTTTCTCTACAATACCATGAGGCCAAGCAGAGTGCTTGTGCTGAGGATTGGGTTTGGCATAAACGCACTGGCCAGGCTGAATTACACCATGTAGAAGTACTCCCGTCTTCCTGTCATAGTATCGTTTTAGACCGGCGTGCACCAATCTCGGTCTTAACGGTAGCAGGGTATGCAACTTCGGAATGCAGAAGCGCTGAGGTCATAGGGAGGATTCCCCTTATGCGACGGGAGATAAGTCTTTGAGCTGGAGAGTGTTCCTGTCCTTGCTGTGGAGTATTTCGGTATTCCAGAAGAGCGAGATGAATATCCTTGTTCTTCTGGTACATACTCTTGACAATCTTCACGGCTGCCTCTGCTTTGCCATTTCCTTGCGACCAATACGGGGAGGAGGTCACATGTTCAAAACCATAGTCAGAGGCAAATTGCTTGTATTCAGTACTGATTAATTGCGGACCATTGTCCGTGACCAAACGATCTGGTACCCCGAACCTTGCAAAGTGTGCTTTGGTGAACTCCATTACTGTTGCTGTGAGTGTATTGGGTAATATGTCGATTTCTACCCAATCACTATAATGGCATGTAGTGACCAAATGCCACTTTCCTTCCCACATGAGAATGTCTTGACTAACGACCATGGGTGGTCTGGAATGTCATGACTGAGCATGGGTTCTTTTGGGGCTTGACTAGCGTACTGAGCACACACCGAACATGACATGCATTTATTCTTGATATCTCAGGTCATACCAGACCAGAAGAGGGACACCTTAGCTCTTCGAATACAGGAACCCGCCCCAAAGTGTGTTTTGTGGATTTTCTCCAGCATAGCTGATCTCATTGAGGGTGGAATGACTGCTTGCTGTCCTTTGTACACGATACCATCTGACACAGATAGTTCATCTTTAAAGGTCAAGTAAGGTCGCACTAAAGGATTCACCCGTGCTTTGCTAGTTGGCCAGCCAGTCATTACCAGAAGTGATAACTTTTGCAGGGCGGGGTCCATTGCAGTTTGCTCTCGCAAGGCGTGCAGGATAGCATCGGAGATGCCAGGGTTGTCCAATGACATAGTTTCCAATTCCACTCTAAAGATGTGTTCTCCCGAGAGATTGGCTGTGGAAAGCTGGGGCAGAGGTGCTCTGGATAAGGTGTCAGTGATGAATTGCTGTGCCCCTTTCTTGTACTTCACCACAAAAGACCAGCGTTGTAGCCTCATACGCATGGCCTGTAATCGGCGGGGTGCTTTGTTGAGAGGATTTTTAAAGATACTCTCTAAAGAGGAGTGCCCCACCAACGCCAACACTAGAGGCATCTACCTGAAGTGTTACGGACAACTGAGGATTGAAGTAACGTAAGACGGGGGCATGAGTGATTAGATTCTTGGACGCGGCAAAAGCTATGTCACGTGCAGCAGTCCAATTGAAGGTGACGTCTTTGCGAGTTTAAGTCTCTCAGAGGCTTGACCACATCACTCAACTGTGGGCAGAATCTGGCCAGAAAGTTAAGCATTCCTAAATAACGCTGTACGGCTTGTGGGTCTGCAGGCTTGGGCGTGCTTGTGATTGCTTCGACCATGGATGGAGCTGGGCTAACTCCTTCAGGGATGAGCTGGAATCCCATGAAAACCACTTTTTGGGTTTTGAACCTCCACTTGGTTGGATTCAACTTGAGTTGCACTTGTTGCATACGTAACAGAAAATTGTAGAGATTCTCATCATGATCCTTCTCCGCCTCCTCCCATGTTTCTCCACATCCATAGATAAGGAAATCATCGGCAATGTTGCAGAGACCTTTCAGTCCTGCCAAGGCTTCCTGCTGTCTTGCTTGCTACTCTTCAGGTCCACTTGAGACTCCGTATGGCATTCGAAGCCAACGGTAGCGGCCATATGGGGTATGGAACGTTGTTGCCAAGCTGGATTCATGATCTAGAACTATGTTGGTAAAACCAGACATCGCATCCGCAACTGAAAAACACTTGGCGCCATTCAGTTGCGGCAAAATGTCCTCAAAGCGAGGAATTGGGTACTCTTATTGCTTTGTTAATGGTGTTGGATGGGTCTAAGCAGATTCTAAATTTGTCCTGTTTCTCTAACAGTCATGTTGCTGCACCAGGCAGTGGGCTCATACTGTCGGCATATCTTCCCTTCGCTTTCCATTTTGTCTAACTCCTCTTTGATTTTTGCATGTCGGGCTCCTGGTTGTCTGTGAATTGCGTCATGGACTGGGGTTACTGTTGGGTCCAGATCAAAAGAAACAGAGGACTCTAGAAACACTGGATTTACCTACGCCCACCGATAGGCCAATCAACAGTGAAGCAGGGAGGAACCTGAGACCAGCCAACGAAGTAAGGACCCGCTCAGGAAGACTCGTCAAAGCGCCAACCCGCTTGAATCTGTAGGCTTGGAGTGAGACTTAATGAACACCAATGCGTTGAACTAGACAGAGTCGTCGGACTTGTTTAAATGAACCCTTTATTTGAACGTTTCGTTGTAGTTGAACATTACAAGATTAACAGCCAGAACAGCACTGCGCATAAAGATCGGTTATTTGTATTTTTTTTCGACAAAAGGAGGGATGTTACATCATTTACGTCATAACCCCCCATCACGTGTTATGCCCCAGCATGCTTTGGGGTCTTGGGGGAATAAACGTGGCGTCCATCTTGTGTGTTTGTGTTCCCTAACATTTGCATCCTCAGGATTACCAAGATATAAATTAATGTTGCACGTTTTGTACGAGGGAAAAAGTAAAAAGCGAACTAACTGGACAGAAGGAAAGCTGTGAGCGATAGCAGTTCAGTAGATATGGCTTTTGGAGGGGCAATTTTTCGATTAGAAGCTTTTTTGGTGAAGGACATTTTTACATTCACTTGGAAAACGTTGAGAGAGACCTTCTGTTCTGTTGTGAATTGTCATAACGTCGTGAATTGTAATACCCGTCGCATATTGTAATAGTTGACGAGAACTGTATTAGCCTTTTAATAGGGACTTTAAGCAAGGACTACGGAAGCGTCTAGTACGGCGGGTTTTGACTGCGGAGGAATGGGACGAATACGTATAGTTCCGCGGAATTTACATAAAGCAAGCCGTACTACGTTGCGTTGTACGAAACTTTTATAATCTTTTTCTCTTCGGAAAAAGGGCAGACGTGGGTACGTCATGCCATATGATAAAGAAATAAGAGATTTGCTTCTTCTTTTTCACGGTGTAAATTTTATTTCTGTACACAACACAACATCATTTTGTCGACTCCATTCTATGGGCCAAGAAATGGTGTAGACAAAACGGTGACCCCCTTTCTGGACCCCCCGATTTTTCTGTTGAAAAATAATAAAATGATAAAAACAAATAGTCTTCGCTTTGGATTTCAACTTCGGTCGGTTCACTGATAATTACAGTAATCGCAAACACTACCACAGCCAGTTGCGATTTTCATCCTGAGAAAGACTTGCTTTGAATTTCGCTGACTTTGCCTTGCTGATTTTTGTTGTTGCCAAATACTTTAGAATTCTCTCACAAAGGTTAGATAAACGTTAAACATACAAATTTCAACTGGCTAATTTTTTTTCCGTGGCAGATTTATGTCACGTGCTAGGCAACCAGAGTGATCATATTTCATTCCCACAACATTCAGTGGATTTGACGGCTCTACGATATAGCAACCGTTCGACTATATTTTGCCAACGTGGAAGAAAACATTGCTCACCTTTTTTGCTGCAGTGTTCACATTAACCAGCAGTGCTTATTCTAATCCAAACAAAAAATTCACATTCTTCGTAAGCCAGTTGAAAGCCGAACAGCAAAATCACCTTTGTGAGAAAATTCAATTTATAAAGTATTTGGTAACAACAAAAATCAGCAAGGCAAAGTCAGCGAAATTCAAAACAAGTCTTTCTTGGGATGAAAATGGCAACTGGCTGTGGTATTGTCTGCAGTTTCTATAATACTGTCTGTAATTACTCGGGATACTGTAAGTATCACGAGTTATAAAATGTGTTAGATTTCAGTCTTTTTTTTTTCCCTGTGCAGCAAAATGCACAATACAATTACGTTCCGGTGTTTTGATTGGCCAATGCACAATAGCAGGCACGTGGCGGTGTGTTCATTGGTTAAAGCAAACCACATAGTCCAAAGGTCGAAAGGCTAACATCACGCGACGGTTAGTCGTTTTCGTACTGTGATACCTTCCATTTAATACGTGACCGCAAGTGAACACTCAAGGTTAAATAATCCACGTCGATCGCCGGAACAAATTTTCCTGCACATATCTTTGCAAAGTTGTGAAGCTAGATTTTAATACAGTACAGACTGTCCCCGTGAAAAGGCTTGCCTGAGAAAAGGTTGAAAGCCTCGCACGTGCTGTGAGTATCGACTCGAATTAGAACGCTGAGACAGTTCTATATTTAGAAAATCGCAAAGTTGCTTTGATTTTATTTGATCCGGATGTTGTCACAACTCTGTCGCTGTTGTGAAGACTTAAGTCCAGTAGAGATTGTCCGCGTAAAAAGGCTTGCCGAATTTATTAAAGACAAGGTTGGAAGCCTCGCACGTGCTGTGAGTATCGACTCGAATTGGAACGTTGTGACAGTTCTATATTTAGAAAATCGCAAAGTTGTTTGGATCGCTGTGACAGTTCTATATTTAGAGACAAGTTTGCGAATTTTTGGTTTTCACGTGACGTCAGGAAAAAACTAAAATTAAACATTTAGATTTTTTACCTTCAACAAGTAAATGGCATTTTAAAAATATATATCTGCAGGTCTGTTTTCAGCCAAGTCACACGCTGTTTTGAAAATAGAGCAGTTTGAATTTCGAGGTTTTTTACAATGCGTGACATCTGGAATGTTTCTGAGAAACATGTCACATACACGGAAACGATTCGCCTTGTGTTTTTGAGTTTTGAATAACCAATATGTTAAGAGAAGTGGCTATGCGAATATTTTCAAGCTTAGCAGAGAGAAAAAATGTTTTGAGAGAGCCAAAGTAAAGTCCAGATATTGCCACTTAATTTAGAAGTAAACAACGACAGCTGACAACGAATATGGACGGCAACGCTCAACTTTGCTTGTACGTGATCAAAAAGGCGTTATGCGAACCCAAAAGCAAACCATTAGCCGGATAGTTTTCGAGAATCAGAAAGGGTGCGTCCGGTTTCTGAGGGTCGCCCAGGGGTTTTGGGGGAACAAGGGAACACGGGAAATTTGGCAATGGGAGCACGGGAACAAAGCAAAAAAATCGTAGGGAACAAGGGAACATCAAATAGGTTAGGGAACAGGGGAACAAACACAAAAAATTACAAGGCCCTACGTTTTTTACATAAACGTGGGGGTGATAGAAGATTTTCTGCTGTTTTCTGATTTCTTTGGCAAGTTTTTGTTGCCATCTTTCGTGTCTATTACGATTTGTTTTAATTTTTATTACGAAATACTTTCACAAAGTCAAAAATATCACAGAAATAATGATCAATATTTATCAGCAATACTGTAGACCTTCAATCAGTTATTTTGTTTTGTTCAGATTGGTTAATTAGGACGTACATGCAAAGAATAAGAGATAAAATTTTATCTTGAAAGGATAACAAGGGAACAAGGTGTAATTTTGGACGGGAACAAGGGAACAGAGTTAACATTTTGAAGGGAACACGGAAACACAGACCCCCCCTCGGGGACCCTCGTTTCTGCAGCACAAAAGTATCCCGAGTTAACGCTCACAGAGCGTCTTGTTATCAATGAACCGACAGAAGTTGACATCCATAGGGAAGAGTTATTTTTTATTTTTATTTTTTTTTTTATCACTTTATTATATTTTTATCTGAAAAATCGAGGGGTTCAGAAGGGGGTCCAGAAAGGGGGTCCACGTTTTGTCTACACCCGCCTAAAAACAACAAAATGATAACATAATTCCAATCATGCGCTTTTCTCGCCTAAGTGCTAATATACAAGTTCCAATAAGTAAAATATTTCCATAATGAAAGGTTTCCGAATTCGATTATTTGGAAAAGGCGTGCCAAGAATCGTGAAAGCTGGTTAATTACATTGCTCTCACGGCTCGCCAGAAACATGTTGTTTGAGTTTCACGCCGCCCACTGCATTTAGTGCTCAAAATCGAGAAATGTTTTTTGAGAAATCACTAACGACGGCCAAAAAGGGATAAAATATCTATATGTTGCCGTTTAGGTTCAAACACTGGCATACGAAGCATGTACAGTGCAGGAAAATACATCAACAGACTTACGTACTTTCCACTCGGCCCGCCATGATTCCTACGTCTACGGCTAGAAACCAGGCCAATGACGCGTGACGGGAAGCAAAATTACTTCCGGTCACCGTACTAGACGCTTCCGTAGTCCTTGCTTAAAGTCCCTAATAACACTGACGTTGTCGTAATTTGTAACAAGCCGAGCTGACGTAAATTGTAGATGTAATAACACATTTCTATATTTTGTAATAAGCCTTGCAATAACTGCTGAGGGCTTATGTAATTTTGTTGTCAATCATGCAGCTTCAAGAATAATCCATCAAAAGTATATTTCAGCCACCAAATAAACCGCAGAAGATCCGAATACCAGGAAATGGCAACAAATGTATCATCTGGCCGACCACAAGGCTTGAAGTATATCAACTGGAATAATTTGATGCTGCTATAATTTAGTTCTGTTACAAAACTGTACTGGCTACATATACCAACGTTAACTTATAGACATTAGTCAAAAGTAATGCTGTTCCTCAAAGTGTCGCAGCTGTTAATGTAGCATAATACAAAGGAGTTTATTTAAAGTAAACACGAAAAAAGCAGGTGGAAGTTGATTATGGAAAAAACAAGAGGAAGAGTGCAAAGGTCAACATGCTGGGGTTGTGGCAATTTTCGTTCGAAATTCCCAACTCCGCGAGTATGCGAACACACGCTACAGTAAATTGAAAGAAAACCTTCTGCAGAGCGCTATTTTCATTCTCGGAACCACAAATGGCCTGCTTTTTCGCTTGTTGCCTTAGGCATGGAACTGAAGTTTCACGAATAGTTTTTACCCGGGCTGCGCGCGTCTCGCGCGGCGCCCGGGTCTAAGATTACCGACGGTTCTTCTTTTTCGTCGAGTATCATCCACAAAGTGCACTTCCGGCGTTTCTGCGCAAGCGCTAACTATTTTTAACAACAGTGATGCGTGTTGTCACGTATGGGAAAATGTCGATTCATCTTGTGTCTTTTGAAGTCTGAAGAAACAATATGTTAAGAGAAGTGTCTATGCGAATGTTTGGAAGTTCAACGGCGAGAAGAAAGTTTTTAACATGAGTAAACTTAACGGCAGATGGACTGCCGTGTTTCCTCGTGTCTGCTTCAGTAGACTGCGAGTAGTCTCTAATTTTGGCGATGGATTGTGGAGCGGGCGAAAGACACGTGCGCGCGCGAAGTTGCGAGGAGACGCGACGCGAGGGGAGCGCCAAAAATTAGGGACTACAGACAAAGGGAGTTTGACCTTTCACGGCCGAGTGATTCGAGTGTAAATCTCATATCAACAGCAAGAATGATGCCTGTTGTCACGTATCGGAAAACGTCGATTCACCTTGTGTCTTTGAAGTCTGAACAACTAATATGTTAAGAGAAGTGTCTATACGAATGTTTGCAAGTTCAACAGCGAGAAGAAAGCTTTTAACATGACCAAAATTTAACTCCAGATGGACTGCCGTGTTCCCGTATCCGCTCCATTGAGATGTACATTTTGTTGAATAACTCAAGTACGGGATATCACACACCCCTGAGACTTTGACAGGTAGTTTATTTACTATTTTGCCACAATATCTCAATTTCTGGACTTTAATTTTTGAATGATAAGCGATTATATTTTACAAATGTACTAGCGTCCCTTGAAACTGTCCAGAAACGTTCCTTTCTTGTGTTTCAAATGACCCTGGATTGACGTATTTGTAAACAGTTTCACTCTGCTAATTAATTTTCTACTCACATTTCACCGAGACTCCATTCACATTTATGCGAAAAAATCCAACATCGTTCGATAAGCGTTTCCTTTCTCAAACAATTATCCATCGAAGCGAAAACAAGTGTGCTTAGTTTTTTTTTTTTTGGAATCAATACACTATTTTATACACTAGTTTATCTTGCATAACGATAAACCTCTGTGGCCTAAAGGTCATTGTTCCTGCCTGTGACGCAGCTAACCCGGGTTCGATGTCTTTTAGTGGTATATATCACGGGCTTTATTATTTCTGTTTCTCTTTTTCTTGTTCTTTTAGAAATATTTTTTACAAGTGTTATAATTATTGTGCTCAATGGTTGAGCTGTATTTTAGAGGAATATATGTTGATAGGGGTCTAAAGAAATAAACTCCAACACAAGCTAAACACAATGCGTCCGATGTAAGAAAGACAGACTTCCCTCTATTCTTTTGTTTAGCACTAAGTTAGGGATACAATACTGTTTTTTGCAAGCCCGGGTATAGGCTAATTGTAGCCTCTTGTTTCCTTTAATATGAAAACGTCGATATTATTGATTTGCACTATGATGAGTTATGCGTGGAGCAAAATAGAGGAATCTTAGTTATCTCTAAAACTGTGGTCTTGGCAAGTAATTGTTCATTTTCAGTGACGTATCAGCCTGACGTATTACAAAATACGACAATGTGTTATTACCATTTACGCGAATAGTAGCGGTATTATGGTGAAACATACTGAATAAGGAAAGCGTTGCTGTAGCATATTTCGTAGGTAGTGAGTAGGTCATTTTCTGAGAACACGGAATTTCTCAGAAACAATCTCTGTCCATTGAGATGAAATTTCAAACACCAAAACTGCACAACTTTTGGTGCTTGGACCCGTTTCAGAAAACAGACATTTCTACTCAAGGAAATTGTACTCACACAACTTGGAGCGCAATGCTGTAGCGCGTCTGTTAGTAATACCCTCTAATGCAACTTGTCTCGCAATAAAATGCTGCTTGCGTCTCCTGCCGCAGTTGTAGGAGAAGTAGTGTATAATAGTTTGACGCTGGCGCTAAAGAGAGTTTTTGGATATCACGCAACGCCCCCCCCCCCTCTCCCCATGGGGGGAGCGTTGCGTGACATCCCAAAAACGGCTTCGAATTCCGGGAAAAATGCGTCATGCATCTAGCGTCGCAGAGACGGTCAAATGAACTGTATGGAGTGGTACCTCAAGAACGACCGATACAAGACACCTCAGTTCATCACCACTGAGTTGTTTGCTTACAGACTTTGTCTTGTTCGACGAGTAACTGCTGTTTGAACATTAATTGTATTGCGACACTTTTGACTTCATGTTCGTATGAAACTGAACAAAACTGACTCGATCAATAAGCTGTTGGTTTTGCCACTAAGGTCTATTAATTTAATTTGACTAGTTCAGAGGCCACTGTCTTTCATAGCTCGTCAGCTTGCATCTCGTGCCAACCTTGTTCCCAGGGCTTTTTCCCTCACTTAGGGGCGGGGCCAAGTGAGGGAAAAAGCCCTGGGAACGAGGTTGATCTCGTGCATGTAGCGTTAACAGCTTGAAGAAGTTTTACTCCTTTTTAGTCAGTAAGCCTGCCTAACAAGGAGAAGGGGTAAGTTTTTTGTTTATTACTGTATCCCCTCCCCCCCAATTTTTCCACATTTGCAGCTAAATAACACTTCTCATTTTTTTTTCAGATTTTCATACTTTTATGAACTATCACACTGTAGTATTCACACACGCATTGCGGACCCTTTATCACGTTCTATCCAACATGGCGTCTTGTCCTCCGTGACGTTACTGACACCTTCTCTGAATAGCCATGTTAATTCTCTTTCTGGCAGAAGGGTCTTTCTCAACCGTTGATTTGTCTTTAAAAAAAAACTGTGTTTTCTTTGAGTTTTTTTCCTGTATTTGGAAATGCTACCTCCTGAATTTTAACATAGGCACATTAAGCCCAATGTTTACAAAAAATACAAATTCTGAGGAGAAAAGAATACTAGAGAAGTCTTATCCCTGCGCACTGTGATCGCGTAGCTAGTTGAGAAAAACAAATAAACAAACAAACAAAAATAAATATCTTAAACTTTCGAGTACAGTGAAGACAGGTTAATCCTAGCACGAATTATAAAAAAAAAACATCCCCATCGGCAAACCCTTACTTTGCACCATGTTGAGGCCAGCTACACATGGAAGCTTGAAAGGGTTAATTTTTCCTTTTTTAGAGGGAGAGGAGGGGAGAGGATTTGTCGTAAGTAAATTAGACTTAAATCAAGGCACGTTTTGGTTACAAAGTTCATCAACTCGAGCTGTAGCTCATTTCAACGTGATAACAACTGGTCTGACCCTGTTTATGTAAAAGTAAGGAAATAACTTAAGCTAGTAGTTTCAAGCGCGTATCCATTAACACCTATTTTCGACAACGGATCAGGAAAATGCTAAACCGGAAGGGTACTTTTTAAAATATCACATCCACCCGGCTATAAATATTGGCAATCGAGGATCATTTCCTCTTATAGTTGCGTACGTCTGATTTCAGCTCTTTATGCTCTCAGAGGTTCGGATTATTCTGTACGGCGATCAGTTTGCCAAAAAAAAAAAAAAAAAAAAAGAAAGAAAAAATTCTAAAAAGATTGATAGGACCCAGAAAATATCGGATACCGGTAAAGATGGACGTGCCAGCTATCTCAGCTCTTTTTGGTACTTTTCTACATACAACACCATTGTTTTTAGCCTCTGTTTTACAAGGATACTCTTTTCAGACCTCAGGGATACGAGGACGATTTCAAATTCCATAAAAGTACTTTTTGTACCCACATTTGATAACACATGACTAACTTTGCAGTTACTGCTGTTGTGTTACTATCGTGGTTCTAGTTGCCTTGCTAAATAGTCATCGTCTGTGTAGTGCACGTCTGTAGCAACTAACCATTAATCATAACCGCCGTGAAACCATGCATAATTTCGTTACTACTTTGGTAAAGTCAACGACATCGATTGTAGGTACCCTTAGCTAATGCCCTATCTTTTTGCGTGCATTATATTTTGTTATAATTTGATGGTCTAGCTAGCGGATTGAAAATATAAAACATAAATATACCTTTTAAATATTACTTGTCTATGGCAATAAAACTCCATCGCTTGAACTGGAAACTTCAGCTACTTTGCGTTCCACGTTTCTCATTACTTAACCCACCAGTAATAATAATAATAATAATAATAATAATAATAATAATAATAATAATAATAATAATAATAAATAGTATTTGTATAGCGCACAACTCCAATAAATTGTCCGTGGCGCTTTACAACAAATAAAAATGAATTATAAACAAACTGCATTTACTGACATTCACTAACAAACATTTTAAAAAGATAACTTTTCAAAACGTTTTTAAAAATGTCAACAGAAGAACTCCTACGTATTGAAAGAGGCAAAGAGTTCCACAATCTAGGGGCACATACTGCAAACGATCGATCTCCATAAGTTCGCATTTTTGAAGATGGCTCTACAAGGTCACCATTACTAACAGATCGCAAAGAATACGAGCTCCTACGATAAGTTAAAAGATCAGACAAAAAAGGCGAAGAGCTAAATGCGGTGGACGGCGAAACGGCAATAAAATTCCAGTTCGAATAAGTGCTCGTTTGGAGCTTAATTATGTGGATGGGACTTATGCAAATCGACGGCGCATTTTGTGGAACTTGGTTACCGTTTGTAAACAACCTGCTTACTCATTGCTGAGTACCGCCAAATTCGCTCAGTGGTTTATTGTGAATAGTTTTTTTTTAAATTATATGTAGCAAAATTAGACGAAACCAGGGTAGAAAATAATTTTTCGTTCATGCGTGGTTGTCATGTGCGCTGTTTCTCGGCGGGAAAGAGTTATTTTTTTTCCTTCAAGGGTTTTCCGAGCCTTACAGAGCATAGAGTACAAGGAATATTTGGAATTTTTAACTGCTGAAAATTCTAATTAACGTTATTCAGTATTTGCGTTAAAGTCGGCTGCGAAAACAATGCATATACATTAAAGGACTTACCTCAGAGGCGAATTTGGTTTGTTGCACGCATATCTCCTGCAGTTCCCACACGAATCGACTGGATGTCTGTCGAAGAAATTGTTTGTTAATCAAAACAAAAATACTGATGTGATGCAAACGAAAAAGCAATTTGAGTAAATTAGTTTTCAAGAACTAAGCTTTACACCCTTGGCAATAAACATTTACCAAAAAGATTGCAAAAAATCCTTCCGTTCATCAGTTTGAATTAAATGACGTGGTATTGTGGTATTTACTACGAGGCGTCTTTAGGCGCCCAGCCCAGACTTCTGTGTTTCTCTCCGGTATCTCTTAACCAACCTTGTCCCATGCTGGAAAACTGTTAAATTTATTACCTCACTGGGGTCTTCATTGTTACGTTATCAATAGCAATATCACAAATTGATTCCTGGCAGTTGAACAGAATTAAACATTCCCCCTAGCTCGGTCTGTGGTCGCAATGTTTTGACATACACACTGGGGGTTTGTGGTGTTTATTACTCGACAAAACTAGTTTGCGGTGCGGTTATTAATTTAGATATGCTTAAATTAAAACTCATAACTAACGCATCAAATAAACAGTACCTTCAACTTAAGATATTTTTTTCACTTTGTTAAGGATCGCGTTTTTTTTTTCGGAGACGAAACCAACGTTGTTTTTACTCAAAAGTGATTCTTTAGTCTATAGTTTTTATTTCCCAGCTTGTCGTGTTGTTTTCAGACAATTATTGCTCGTATCTGAACGAGCAGATGCTTCTAACTGATATAAGATTGAGGAGCAAGTCAATCGAAAAACTCATTTCTCAAAAGCGAAGCCGACCGAACAATTCGTCTGTTTTCTTCTACTGACTTCTTAACACATTGACAAGGAGATAAGATTCGTTACACCATACAATTGTTGCTGAATTTTCTATGTAAATGCGATTTGTAAAGCGGGAAGAAGTAGACATAACGAGCACATAATATGCCCATATTTGGGGTAAAAGCCTGTGAGTAGTATAGTACTTGGGGGTCCTAGCACATTTTCCAAAAATTGCGCCATTTTTCACAACAGCACACTTTTTGTCAAGGTCAAGGTCACGTGATCCAGCACACTTTTTGTCAAGGTCAAGGTCAAATTTTTTCACAACAACGCATTTTCACAACAACGCATTTTCCAATTTTGCGCCGTAAAATTTAACAGCGCATTTTTCCCAAGGTCAAGGTCAAATTTTTTCACAACAACGCATTTTCACAACAACGCATTTTCCAAGGTCAAATTTTTCATAATTCATACATCATGTGGAATCAGACATGGTTTTCACATCATGTATGAGCTAACGCATTTTCCAAGGTCAATTTCTAGGAAAATTATCATACGCAACTTTCTCAGAAAAATAGTACTTAATTTATAAATCAACAGTATTCATGGAGAAACGGCTGATTTCAATAGTCTCGGGAGTAATGAGTATAAATCAACAGTATTCGTCGAGAAACAGCTGATTTCAATAGTCTCGGCAATAATGGGTACTGTCAAGGTCAAGGTCATCTATTTAAGTACCCTTATGATATAAAAAACACTTAAAGAAATGTTGCTTTAGGTTATTATGGAGAATAAAGAAAGAAATCTCCGGGCCTTGGAAAAGCCCTCTCAAATCAGGTCAGGTAGCCAGATGGTAAATGATCCTTGCAATCCGGATATTCATGAATATTTTAGTGAAGTAGAAAAATATCTAACATGTCCTTTATGTGATCAGAAGATAGCAGAACATAGCGTCAAAAATGAACCATGTTGTGATAATCAGAAAATGATTAATGACAATGGTGAAAATGTTTGTACAAATTGTGGTTCAGTCCATGGTTATGATTATTGTAAGGAGTACGTCGACTTTCATAATAATATGTATAAAATACAGCGAAAATCTGTATATCATCGGAAGTACCATATTGAAAATGTGATAAATGGTATATGTTGCAAGAATAGATTTCAAATTTCAGTAAAAGATAAGGGTAAAATATTAAGAATATTCAAGGAGATAGACACTATCATCCCTTCGGTGAATAAGAATCGTAAAAGAATGATAAACACTAAATTCATTCTGAAACAATTGTTTATGATGATGGATCTGCCTTATGAGTATATCATATTAACCAACTCAAAGAAAACATTAAAATTTTATAACCAATATTGGGTTGAGATTCTATTGTTAATATTTGATAAGATTATTCGTATTATCAAGCAGTGAATTTTTCATCATATTTCAGTAGGTACTTATCAATAATTGGACTATTATCAGTCACATAATCATCGATATTCTTCATTGAGATTTGTATACTTGAAGCATCAAAATCACCACTTCTCAACTTGTCTTTTATTGAATTGAGTAGATGTTGATAGCTTTGATAAGCATATGTACAATTCTGGATTTTCAAATCTAGGTTTTTATGCTTCATCCACCCTTGTATCAAAAGTGCTGCTGTACTGATGGCTACCAAACTAACACCACCTGTTGCCACACTTGTGGCGAGACCCCCAGTTGCAAAGATGATGGACAAGGAATTCCCCAGTAATTTCCATTTTTTGAACCTTTTAACAGCCTGTTTATGAGCCCAACACTTTCTGTGATATGTGTGGTAATAGGCTTTTAATTCATTTACCTGATCTTCTGTTAATTCACCTGAAATATGGTTCCAGCTGAATATGCTTTTTCGCTCTTTCATACAATATGCTTATATAACGATTCTGTTCAACACACAGTACCACAAACCAGACAATTGCCCACTTAGAGGTGACAATTTGTTAAATTTCGTTGTCATGAAACGGGGGAAAGCATAAGAATATCCCCTGTCAAGTGCATGTTTGACATAAAACCTACCGAAGGCATCGTGTAATATACCATGTGTCTGTAATGTATCAATCCAACCAAGAGTATGCTCCAAAAAATGTGTTAAGCAGCCTTCACCGGGACCGATTAATCCAATGCCTATATGCTCCTGGATAATGTCTCTCACTTCAATATATTTGTTGAAATGTTTGTGATATAGAAACTGGTAAACCAAAGCTGATTTCAAAATCCTCTTATCAACACCAGGGTTTTTCCGTTCAGCATCCCGAATGAACCATCGTACAAATCTTATAATCTGCTTCATAATAATTGATTACATAATTCAAAGATCGAAATAATCTTCAAGAAAACGGAACATATTTTTTAATTCATCATTAGACAGAGATTTCTGCCAAACAGAAAAAGCGTACAGATCCATTTCAGAAAAATTGACTGCAGTACCATTATCATTATCAACTTGACATCCAACGAACATTTTTTGTGGATTTCCTGACAGTGTTGCTGAGATTGTTTCTGTTCCAACAGGAGTCATTGATGAAATACCTCTAAATAGTTCCATATTATGACCATCAACTCGAACAGTAAAAACTTCAATATTTCCAGTCAGATTAGCCAAAGAAGAAACAGCAAGTCTTCCATTTAATGTAGAACCGAAATCAATATAACATACTCCATCAATCCAAGGAAAATGAACACCAAATCGAATATTAGCCTGCCCCCATTGAAATTGAGATTGATTCTTCACTTGTTTTGTATTAACAACCATAATTACTGTGCATGTATTCCCATTTGGTCCAGCAACTTTGGATACATCAAATGAATTTATTCTCAAGTAGTCATCAGTCCCATCGAATCGCAGAAAGAATCTCTTTTTATTTGAATCTCTCAACAGCAGAGGTTTTTTGGAATTATCAGTTTGTGTGAAAGATATATTATTGACAGGATCAACCCATCTTGAGACTCTATCGTTTGTATCAGATGTTAAAACAGAGAGAGCTGGGATGAGAGCAATAGAAATTCCATCAAGGACTGGTACACCAGGAAGAGAGTTGGAAATAACAAAAGTAGCTCTATCTAACTTCAGATCAAGTTGTTTTTTTGTGACACAATCATTATCATCAGTTCCTTCATCAACATTTATCAATTTCTTGTTGTTTCTAAGATCATAGTGGCCATCTTGTGTTAATGTAAATCCATCACCTTTATCACCTTTATCACCTTTAGGACCAATTGCACCAGTATCACCTTTATTGTCTTGATTTAGTGAATGATTGAATACACCCATTATAATATTAATTTAGATTAATTCATGACCACTTCAAGTGTGAATGTTGTATCAAATGCACCTGTATTAGGATGTGAATAATCAATGATTAAATAGCCTCTCGATAATGATTTGTTGATATTGACCGTTGTGATGTTTCTACTCGTAGTGTTGTGTCTGTGTTCATAAATAGTTGCTGGTAATGGCAAAGGCCTACCACCTTCAGCTTTTGTCTTGAAGTAGAATATTCCGGGTTTTGTTCCTTGTAATACATACATTTTCTTAATATAAAAGTTATTGTTATGAATGACTAAAAAATCAGAGCCATTTATCAATACAGGCTTTAAAGCATTCTTATTATGTCCTTGTTTGGCTTTGACAGAGCAATTTAAATATTGTATTTGACCGATTATTCCATTCCCATTCAAATTTAGATCACCTCCTAATTTCGGACTGTAAAGAGCAAATCCACCCAAATCGAAAGCCGTTTCCATAATTACACCTGTAACGCTTGAACGAAACAGATTCAAAGCACCGTTATGAATTCTATAGCCATTCAGATTTAAATCACCACCAAGTTTGGCCTCTTTTATCAGATAAGTGTTCATATTAATATTATTCAGCATTGTCAATTCACCATTGTCTCCACCAAACAACCAATTTTCATTTTCTTTCACATCAAAACCATTCAAATCTAAATCAGTTTGTAATTGGATTTCTTCATTCACGATTTTATAAGCTTCTACGAAGTCGTAAACACTTGATGGAACGTCTACAGCTTCAAAATCAATACCATATGCAACACAATGAACTTTGTACTTATTTGGATAAGTTGGGTTAGCATTAATATGAATCGTACAATATAAATATTCAGGTGGTGAACTTGCTGATGGTTTTTCAATCCATAATAAATATCTCGAATGATCTTCATTTCTGTTATCAAATTTTCTCCCTACAGTTTTATGAATTGTAATTCCACCTTTTGCACTGAATGTTACACTACTAAGATTCATTCCTTCATAATCAGGAAATAGCCATTCAAGAATGAAAGTGTATTTTCCATCTTTTATTGTGTACATATTAAATCCAATTCTAGCTCTGTAAATATGATTAGCTTCTTTATTCAAGTCTATATCAATGACCTTTTTTGAAATCAAATGTGGTGAACGAGGTAAATTGACATATCCATTAACTGTCAAGCCATATTCAGTGCTAATTTCATTGATATCATTCATCAAATATTTGAAAGCATTCTTTGGATGAGAAGCAGATGAAATATGACTTTTTTCTAATTGATCTAAATTTACGGCATCAGTTTTATTTGTTCCTTCTTTTAAGTCAATGATTTTATGCCCTCCAAGTTTCATATCTGCTGCCATCGCATTTGTTCCATTCAATAATAAAGTGTTTTCTCTGACGGTTTGTGAAGCTCGATTTAAAACTTTAAAGTTCACTGCATCAGTTTCATTCACCACGTCCGCTAAATTCGTCAATCTATTTCCACCCATCGACAAATCGCCATACATTGCAGTCGAACCGTCTCGTCGGAGAAAATATTCGTCAGTATAACGTTTTGTCGCCGCATCGTCTGCGTTGACGGGTGGAGCAAGATCAGTAATGGCATTGTTGTTCATATTTAGATTTTGTTGTGCAACCGTATCGAGTTTGGTTTGCAACCTCTGGTCCACATAACTTTTGTTTACAACATCTTGTGGGTTTGAGGGGTTATCCTGCAGGTTGAGGATTTTGTTTAATTTCATGTCAATATTACTACCAAACGCAACATGGCCGTTTTCAATTTCATAAGCTGGGTCATGGAGAAAGTAAGACAAATTGGTATGATAGCCATAAGCCCCATAAACAATGATATGTGTTTTGGTGTTAGACGCAGGAGCTGTGCTGGAAAGTTCCACCTGTATTGCCGCTTGACCACCACTGGTTTTTTCTATCTGGAAAAGAATTTTGATATAACCATCAACGTGTGGAGTTCTAGTAAAAGATTTTTGAAATGACTGTCCAGCGTCACGCATGTTAATTGTTGGAAGGGTTAAACTGATTGCAGCATTTCTTGGATCTGATGGTGAGTAAAACTCAGTAACAAATGTGTACCGTCCATTACTCAAAGATGTCAAATTAAAACGAATTTTGGATGTGAAGTTGCCTCTTCGTTTGATGAAAAAAGACAATGACGACTTGTTTATGTGATAAGGCGATCTGTCAAAATTCTCAATTTGAAGGTTTTCCACACCACTGACTGCAGAAGACTTGGATATGTCTTTTAACAGAAAAGCGAATGGGTTGCGTTGGGTACCAGATGCTGAAAAAACAAGGTCATCAACATACTTTTTGTTGGCAGAATCTTTGTCAGAGTTTGGAGATCCAACATTTGTTACTTTATTGTCACCCATGTCAAGATCACCAGTCATTGCAACACTTCGATCTTTTTTAAGAAATGGTGAAACATCAATGCCAGCAATGCCAGCAATTTCAGTATCAACATACCCCTTTGTGGCTGTATCATTGTTTGCTGTTGGCGCTGCTACATTAGTCAATTTATTACCTCCAAGATTCAAATCAGAAGTCATTGCAACGCTTCCATCTTTTTTCACAAAGTTATTGTTCACATAGTTTCTATTTACAGCTGAATAACCGAATCTTGGGTTATCTGGTATACCAAATAGATCATTTCTATTCATGCTGACAGGTGCATAAATTACACCACCAGTGTTTTTATTAAGGAAATCAGCTGTTTTATTATCAACGTAAGATTTGTTTACAGCGTCTTGTGGATTTGAGGGGTTATCTTGTAGGTTCATGATTCTATTATTTTTCATGTCAATATTACCACCGAATGCAACATTACCATTTTCAATTTCATAAACTGGGTCATGAATATGTGATAAAATGATATTTGAAAATCCGTAAACACCATAAACTATAACATAATGTTTTTTATTGTTTTGTAAATATGGCGAAATCAACAATAACTCCATTGATGTGGAACCATGACTTGTTTTTTCAAGGAAGAATATTCTCTTAAGATAACCATCAACAAGATGAGTCTTTGGAAATGCTCTTTTTATTGAATCCTTTCTTTCAATTAAATTTGATGACAGATTGTCGTCATCGACTGTTGCATTATTTGGGCTACCACCAGTATAAAACTCAACAACTAAAGTGTACTTTGAAACTTCCAATTGTGACAAATTAAAACGAAGAACAGTTGTAAGACCAGCAGAAGGAATAACAAAAGACAAGGCTTTTTTATTTATTGAGTAAGGGCTTTTATTATAGACTTCTAATTGTAGATTATTCGCATTTCTAAGAATAGTTGTTTTTGATATATCTTCAAGAAGAAATTTGAATGGATTAACACGTGTTCCTTCAATTGATAAAACAGCATCATTAACATATCCCAAGTTAGCAGAATCATAATGATTTACTGGATCACCAACATCTGTCAAACGTTTATTTTCAATGTCATAATTACCATCTTGTGTTAATCTAAATCCATCACCTTTGGGACCAACAGCTCCAGTAGCTCCTTGTGGACCAATTGCACCTGTATTACCTTTTGGACCTCTATCACCTTTTTCACCTTTGGGACCAACTGGACCAGCTGGGCCTCTTTCACCAGTACCAGTTTCTGTTTTATCTTGATTTATTTGAGCATTAAAAACTCCCATTATATCATCTTGTTAGATTAATTTTTCGATTGTTGATTGCCATATAATATTAGATTAAACAGCACCATAAAAATTTCTCTTGATTGTTTTCATCGGCTTGTCGACATAACAGAAGGAATATGGTTTTTTGGTTGCTTCAATGTATTTCTTCTTGTCGATTCCAAGCTCCTGCGCAATCAAGTTCCTTTCTCTTGAGGATGGGAAATCATAAAGGCAGAAGTGACTGCAATTGAGTCTGATTGATTTTGGACAGCCATAGAATGATTGTGTGAGATATATGACTGAACAGTTTTTGTGTCTCCCTTGAATGAAATAGCTTATGATTTGATCTTGTTTTTTATCAGTCACGAAATCATCAAAAACAACCAATCGCTGCAAATCTGTGTCTTTTATTTGTTCAACTGGCAATATCTCTTCTTGACTGCAAACCAAGGCAGGATATCCAATGTGACTGCTTATTTCATCCATTACTTTCCGAAGATATTGATATTTGTCTTGATCCAAATTTTTTGCATAAAGATGTATCTGATCATAATAGACCAATGGTTCCATAATCAGATGCATGAACAATGTTGTCTTTCCAGATCCAGAATTACCAGCCAATAACATTCTAAATGTATCTTTTGGCATATACGGATACAACTGTCTGAATGAATTCTTTAAACCCTGAATATCATAATTAGGGATTTCCATATGTAAATAGTTTAGATTAGTCTAACACAATTGTATATGGATATAGAACGAATGAAAAAGCTTCTTAAAAGTGGAATTGAAGCCGGAAACAAAACTAGAGAAGTTCGTGATGTTATCAAGACTTATGAATACGGAAAACAAGATGCATATGATACAACATCAGAATTGCTGAAACCCTCTATTGATGTCCAGAAGAGTGTGAAAGAAAGTGTCGACGAAAAACAGGATGAAGTTATTAAACAGTTGAAAAAGAATCAAAAAGCCTTGACATCTGGTTTCGAAGATCTTATGCTGATGAACACGTTACCTGAATCAGTACCAATGAAAACAACATTACCAATTGATTACAAACCTAAAATGATGACTGAAACAGAAG
This sequence comes from Pachyseris speciosa, assembly GCA_016490735.1. Classification (NCBI taxonomy): domain Eukaryota; kingdom Metazoa; phylum Cnidaria; class Anthozoa; order Scleractinia; family Pachyseridae; genus Pachyseris; species Pachyseris speciosa. The sequence continues at coordinate 138,776 of JAEMWC010000771.1, forward strand.
CACTATATAAGTCAGATCTTGACAAAGGTTTTTCACTTGAGGATATTCAAACATTGATGAAACATAAATTGCCTCCTCCATCACAGATATTTAAATCATATATGGATGGTGAAATCGACATCGACGAGTTTGACAAAATGATTGGTAAAATAACCAAGATGTTGGAAAAAAAAAGGTAATCTATCAAATAAAAAAATCAAAGGTTAAAAATGAAAAAAAGATAAATGAATTGACTCAAGAGATCAAAATATTGCAAAAGTATCGAAAAAGAATTAGCGCCATTGAGGAAGGTGCACAAACTATTGGTTCAGGCATGGGTTCAAGGGATGCATTTTTGGGTGACATGCTTTCAAGACTACAGTTGCTTGGTGGATCTATTTCAGCCGGCAACAACAGCAGAAATGTTCAAAATGAATTCACAAATATATTGCATACATTGAACAGACTGGGAATCCTGAAAACCGGTGAGCTAAATAAAATAATGATGAAATATCTAATGTAAAAGTATATGACAGAAATTTCATTACGATTCAACAGTAAAAACAGAGACAAAATTGGTGTCAGCAAGAGTCATGATTTTGAAAAAAGATTCAATTCACCTCTTAAATTAACGAATGATTTAAAATATGAAATGGCTGTGAATGTCATCAATATGACATACAGTTGGTACAATATCAGAGATATTTTTGACAATAATGAAATAAAATACAGTATTGATGGAGGTGCAAACTGGTTCACAATGAAATTCATCAATGGTATGTATTCATATGACGATATCGATGATTACATTCATAAATTCATGGAAAAAAAAAACCAAAGACTTAATCCAGATGAAACAGATGAAAAAAAATACAAGTATGGTATTAACATTTATTTCGTTTTGTCAACATATCGCATTTTGATCGAACTTAAAGAAAACTATCGAGTGGATCTGAGAAATCAGAATTTCAGAAAACTTATCGGTTTCGATTCAAAATTAGTTCCAGCCACAGAATATGGAACAAATCTACCTGATATCACAAGAAGTGTAGATGAAATTTATATCAATTGTGATTTGGTGACAGATAGCATTGTTGATGGAAATAGCACGAATACGATCGCTGTTATTCCTGTCACAGATCTCGTTAGAAGTTTACCTTTCACTTACAAACCTCGCTTTCTTTCATGGAATTCAGTCTCAACACATAAAATCAACACAATACGTTTTTATGTTACAGACTCTTCTAGAGATCCAGTCGATTTGAATGGGATAGATTGGTATATTGAGTTGTTCTTGAGAAGTGTGGAATTATAAAACCTAATAGTATATGAAACGGTTTCGAGTTTAAAAAATATGAACAACATGGTGAAGGTATTGTGACTGATATGATCAAAACAGCTGGAAAAAAAGCAGCAACAACAATTGGTGAACATGCTGGCAAAAAAGCTGGTGACAAAATCATAGAACTTTTGAAAAAGAGAAAGAGTGGAACTGAGAGTGCGAGCCAGACTGGTGGTTTAATCAAAAGAAAGAGAGGCCGACCGCGTAAAATAAAATAACTTTTATCTAACACAATAATATATGTCAAACTATCGTGACTCAAAATATATCGAAAGATATGAAGATGTAGTGTTCGAACTAGAGACAGCACTTAATACTGTAGTAGCAAACAATGCTCATCAGAGTAAAACAGGCTACCGATTCATTGTTGATAATAGTGGAGAGACTACACCATTTGACTGGTATAATGCCCGTTTTAATGTTATTTTCAAAGAAAATAAGCTTGCAGATGGAGCTAACATTGCTGCTGCAGATCGAAATGGTATTGTTAATTCAGCTCACGCTCTTATTAACACCATTAATGTAAAAATGAATGGTCTTGATGTTTATGAATGCCGAGACGCTAACCAGGCCACAAATATTAAGTCATTGCTTGAGTATTCACAGGGTTATGTTGTAAGTCAGGGAACCAATGAGTTCTTCTATCTTGACACCAGCAGAGGTGCTGAAAACAGAGTGGCACAAGCTGCTTATAACAAAGGATTCTCAGATCGTAAAGCTTTGCTTAATGATGGTGGTGAAGTAAATGCAGAGATAGCATTGAACAGATACGGTTTTTTCAAGAGCTTTTGGGATGAACTCATGCCTAACTCAAAAATAGAGGTGAAATTGACACTTGAGAGTGATGACAATATGATATGGCAAGCTGCTGATGAATGTCGTGTGATACTAACTAAATTCCAGCTAATAGTTCCTCGCATTGTTTTCAATTCTTCAGGAAAGTCCTTATACATGAGCAAGTATCTTGACAACAGAAAGTGGACTTACATGAGAGAAATGGTTGAGAGAGGCAATTCAACAAGACAACAGACAGCCAATTTCCGTATTTCCACAGGAATAAACAAACCCAGGCATGTCTTTGTATTCATCATCAATGATGCCAATGATGCATCTCAGACAGCCAATAAATTTCTCTATAACACATTCTCAGTTGCAAATAACCAAACTTTGACTGATTGTTATCTTGAAGTTGGCAACGGAAATGATTATCCAGAGCTTCGTTATAAACCATCAACAGAACCAACAAGAGTATTTAGAGATGTTTTGAAATATGTTCAAGCTGTAAACGATTTCAGTGAAAGTACCCTTCTCAACAGGGGCAATTTCGGTACAATATTCCCTTTCATTTACTTTGATCTGACAAAACAGAAACAGGATATCAAAGATGGAATGACAAAACTGACTTTCAAATACACTTTGAGTGCTGCAACAAATGCTGATTACAGTGTGTATGCATTGGTCCTCTATGAGCAGGATATTGAGATGAGAAAGACTGATGGAAAATTAATTCTGAGATCTATGTAAATTAAATAAATTAAATAATTGTTTGTATTAAATACAATTTAGTATAAACATATATTATATGACTACTTATCATCCTCATGGAGTAAGACTTTCAAACAGTCAGAAGCAAAGGCTTGCAAAAGCTATACAAACAAATTCACCGGTAACATTGAGACTCACACATGGAGATCTCACTGGAGGTGATCAAATGATGTTGACAAAAACACAGATAAAAAAATTAGCCAAATCACAGAGAAATGGAACAGGTGCTGATGTAAAGATATCCAAAGCACAGATCAGAAAATCAGTCCAAGAAGGAGGTTCTCTTTGGTCCAGTCTTTTTTCACTTGGAACAAGACTATTGCCTTATGCAGGTAAAGCAGTAGCTAAAGCGGCTCCAGCATTGGCTACAGGTGCTCTTTCTTCATTAGCAAGTCTCGGCATTGATAAACTATTTGGAAAGAAACAAAAAGGAGGATTTCTTATTCCTAATGCCAATTTATCCCAATTATTTAATGTAGGAAATTTATTGAATACGAGACAGATGGCTGATGTTATCCAAAAAATGCAGTATGGTGGAGACGTTGTTATAAAACCAACAAAAGCGCAGACTGGAAAGGGTATTGGAACAATACTCGCCAGCATTGGAATTCCTTTGGCTATAGAAGCAATCAGAAAATTAACTGGAAAAGGTTTGCATGTTGAAAGCAGCCGTCCAAGACGGTCAATACCTGTTCATGTTCCAGATTCCATTGCAAAAATAAAAGTGGTGGGAAACATGCTATGATTCCATGGCAATCTCCTCCTGTTTTTGGTACATGGAATAACCCAATCGGTTATGGAATGAAAAAAAAAACAAAGGAAAAGGACTTCTACTAGGCAAAAACAGTCCATTCAATTCAATCCCCATACTAGGAACCATTTTGTAAATAAACCCTTATCCAACTTTGATTTAATCAATTGGGTTAAACAACTTGGAATAAAACATTTTAGAGGAGTATTTTCAAGAGACAATCTTCCTAGACAAATAAAAAAGAATGAATGTGGGATAGTCAATCTCGACAGTAAGATTGGACCTGGTACTCACTGGGTATGTTATCGAATTGGTGATAGATACTGTGAATACTTTGACTCATTTGGTTTAATGATGCCAACAGAAGTACAGAAATACATGGCTACAAGTGGAAAACAACTTGAATACTCTGGAGATGAGATACAAGAAAGAGATTCAGTCTTGTGTGGATATTGGTGTTTGTACTATTTATTGGAAAGACAGAAAGGGACCCCATATTGAAAGTCATTCATAATGCAAAATTCAATCCCACAGACACAAGAGTCAATCATAGATTCATAATCAATTATTTCAAAAATATGTAATGTATATGTATGTCTGTTAAGTTGAACAAAAACAGTGGGATAATAAAAGTCAGCAAATATTACGCGTGCTATAATGAGAAAGAATACTTTGATCCATCAGGACAGGAGATACCTGCTCAAATGGAGGAAAAAGAATTGTTTCAATGATACAATGCGTATTAGAGATCCGTTATTGAGTAAACAATGGTGTTTGTACTACCTTTTAGAACGTCAGAAAGGTACTATGATAATAACAATATTATTTGATGATGAAAGATTTAATAAATTTCTATCTAACATAAAAGTATGATAGAATTCGAAATAATTGATGATGTTAATATATTTGTTATAATAGTTGTCAATAGATTGATTGGTTTGCGAGTTGTAATCAAATGCACTTTGGATAATATAACAGTATTCTATGACAAACTTAGTGGAAATGTATGTCGATTTAACTACTAGACAAAGAAAATATCTAACCAATATGTATAATGGTAAAATCATATTGTGTTAAACAGAAGAAAGTCACTGAATGTGTACCAGGAAGTGAAAGATATCAGAAGACTAAAAATGGTCGAACTGTTATGAAATGTACTTGTGCTGAATGTGGAATCACAAAGACTAAATTTGTCAGAAATCGGGGAAACTGAATAGCCCGTCTGAAGGGGCGGGCATACTAGATTCAGCCGCAGATATGGCGCTAACAGGATTCTTAGAACATGGAGTCCCTTATTTAGCAAAGAAAGGTGTAGAAATGGGAAGATATTATGCTTCTGAAGCAATGAGAAATCCAAAGCTGCAAAAGAAATTAATTGACAAAGGACTTTCCCTCGCAAAGCCTGCAATCACAAAGGTTGGGTCAGAAGCTTTGAAACAACTCTCAACAAAAGTGAGACCAAATATTCGTTACAAAACAGATATCAAAGGATTAGATTATGGCGGTGCTATTGACATTCATAAGGTTATTGGCAAGCTTCCTAAACCGAAAAGTGGTTGGACACCAAGTAAATATAAATATATGGGACCATACAATCCATTGCATGAGCAGTTGGAATATGATCCAAATACTGGCGAGGTCTTGAAATGGAATGTACAACCTTACAATAAAGTAGATGAAATAGCAGCTTATCATGATATTTGTTATGATATGGGAAAAAATAAAGGTGAATGTGATAGAACAATGGTCGAGTCACTAGATCAAATACCATATGGTGAGATGCCAAAATGGGGTCAAACAGCTAGATTCTTAATCGACAAAAAACAGAAACTTGGTCTTGGTGTTTCAAAAAACGGAAAAAGCCGTCGAGTGAAGAAAACTGGCAAGAAAAACTAGCTGATGAATTACATGCACCCATAAAACGAAATTTCACTCGGCGGCGTGTGATTGTAAATAAAATTGATGAAATATGGGCAAGTGATCTAGTTGAAATGCAACAGTTTAGTAAATGGAATAAAGGTTATCGATATCTTCTTATGGTTATTGATGTCTTCAGCAAATATGGTTGGATTGTCCCATTGAAGGATAAGAAAGGTGAATCTGTCACTGAAGCATTCAAATCAATATTTAAGGAAGGCAGAAAACCGCAGTATTTATGGGTCGACAAGGGAAAAGAGTTTTACAACAAACACTTGAAGGACTTGCTAGAGAAACATAGTGTACAGATGTACTCAACTGAGAATGAGGAGAAGTCATCAGTAGTTGAAAGATGGAATCGAACAATTAAATCCAAAATGTGGAAGCAGTTCACTGTTCAAGGTAATACACAGTATTTAGACATGTTACCAAAATTAGTGAAACAGTACAACAACACAAAACATTCAAGCACAAAGATGACGCCTACAGAGGCTAGTAAAAAGAGGAATGAAGGAACTGTTTACTTCAATTTGTATGGTGATATGGAGCCATTAAAACAGAAACTAAAATTTAAAATAGGTGATAAGGTCCGAATATCCAAGTATAAACGGATTGTGTTCGACAAGGGCTATACACCAAATTGGACAGAGGAAGTGTTTATAGTTGATAAAATCCAATACACTCATCCAATAACATACAAACTAAAAGATCACAACGATGAAGAAATTGAAGGGAGTTTTTATGAACCTGAGTTATTAAAGGCTAAACAGGATGTATTCCGCATTGACAAAGTCATTCGCAGAGATTACAAGAAGAAACAAGCTTTGGTGAAGTGGAAGGGTTATAGTGACGACTTCAACAGCTGGATACCGATCAAGGATTTAAAGAAAATTATCTAACATATATGTAGATGCAAAAATATTCCTACGATAATAAAGAATTAGACGTTTCAATAGATTGTTATCTCGATAATAAAAACGATATATGGTTCAGAGGAAGAGACATAGCCAAAATTCTTGACTATAAAAATCCGCAAAGAGCAATCAGAGATCATGTTGTATCTGATGATAAAATCTTGATAGACCTCAAAATAATGACGAATAGCAGAGGGACCGAAAGTGTCCATCAGGTCGGAAGCAGAGGGACCGAAAGTGTCCATCAGGTCGGAAGCAGAGGGACCGAAAGTGTCCATCAGGTTGGAAGCAGAGGGACCGAAAGTGTCCATCAGGTCAAACAGTCTTATAAATGTTTTTTTATAAATGAATCAGGATTTTATTCACTAATACTGTCCTCTAAAAAACAGGAAGCCATAAAATTCAAACATTGGGTTACATCAAAAGTATTACCATCAATCAGAAAACAAGGTTATTACAAACAGTTCAATGACAGAAGTAATAACATGCTGATGATTGGAAGTGAAAATGATCTGCACTGCAAGATTGTTTCATTCATCAGAAAGAAATATGAAGACGCATTAATGATAGCCGGTTTAGGTGAAAATCAAATAAGCTCAAATATGAGAATCAGAAGTTATAACAAAGGATATATGTCTGGACAATGTGATTTGATGTTAATGAATCCCACCAGAAAATACAATGCTCTTTGTCTTGAATTCAAAAGTCCCACCGGTGTATACCAAGTGTCAGAAAAACAAACAAATATGAAGCAAATGTATGAGAAAAACAAGTGCAAATACATTATGAGCAATTGTTTTTGAAGATTTAATTTTTGAAATAACCAAACACATGGAAGAAAGCAAATTGTATTTATCACGTATAAGAAAATACTAACTTTTATCTAACCTATATATGTGAGAGAGGTCAGTATTATACTGTATTTGCTATTTTGGTAGCCAAGAATATTTTTATTCCTGGCTATTTATTTTGTGATGGCCATAAGCATAACTGTTGATTCCGTCTTTTGATAAATATCTTTTGTCATCGAAGCAGCTGAGTGATACTTTGTTGATTTCATAGCTTCCTAATTGATGGTTTTCACTTCTGATTGTTTTCATTTTATGATACATTTGTTTGTCATTGAATAGAGTGTCTTTATAATTTTCATGCTTGATTTCATTTTTGATTGTGTTCTTTTTGATTCCTTTTGCTGTTTTTCCTCCTTTCTGGTCATCTTTAATATAGCTATACATCTTTGATCTCAGCCCTACGAATTCACATATTGGGACTCCAGCAGCCTCATCTTTCATCTTACCAATCACTTTCTTATTGGTCTTATCGGAGAATGGCGAGCTTTCAGGATAGTCACTGTTATCGAATTTATCTTTATCATTCCAGAAATCCCTGTAGACATCTTCAGCTTCAATTTCATATGTCAAACTGTCCGTGTCAGTGAAGAGCAGCTTAGCCTTATTACCGTATTTTTGTTTAATGTAGTTGTAATGGAAATCATACATAAGCGTCTTACTGAGATCAAGAATACACATTCCTACATATGCCGGCCTGTTTAGAGTTAGTGTTTCTTTGATCTTATGCACTGCTACCAGATTTTCATTGAATATCTTACTGCTAACATAAGTGGGTTTACTGGCTAATTTCAATAGCTTCTTCTCATCAGTCACCAATCTGACATCTACTCTCTTTCTGAGATTTTCCATAGTTTTGCCGAATACTGAGTTATTCATCAACTTGAAGAAATCTTTCTCAAAAGCATTCTTGGCATTAGTTCTTTTCTGTGTATTGAAATCAATGTACTGTCTCAGCCAAGGTGATTGTTTGAACTCTAGCACTCTGTGGATTTTTGTTACCTTTAAACCTAAGTCTGTGTATAATTGGAGGTTCCTGTAATGCAGAACATACTTCTCTTTGTTGCTTAATGTTGGCATCAGTTTATGTACCAAACCAGTCGATATATTGTATTTCTCTGCTATGTCTTTACAGTAATCTGAAAGCATATCTCCAGTTACTTTCACCTTCTCTGGTCCAAGCGGGTAATCATTATGCAGATCATGCAACTCCTGGGGGTATTCCAGATCAACTTCCAGAATCAAACCCTTATTGCTGTCTTCTTTGTATTTAGCCAGGTTGAGATTATTTATTTTATTCTCAGTCATCCATCTGAATCCGCCTGTTGGAAGGTATTGACTCATTGCCCAACCGTATAGATTATTAGCATCAAGATACATAATGTACTTTGAGGGCGCCTTCTCATCATACTTCTTCATGTATTTATTATTAGCTTTACCGTAACGATTTGCAATATAGCTGATACCACCTCTCATACCCTTTTCAATGAACTGGAACATATCAATGTCAGTCATCAATTCCAGTTTGATATCAGTCATCTTTAACATTGCATCCCATGATAAACCAGGAGATGTGAAATAGTGACACGGATCCAGTTTGTAGTACTCGAGACATGTTCTTCTGAAGTTCTCAAATACATCAGCCAACAGGAGTACATCTGTTTTAAGGTACAGATCATGATACTCACCCATGTTTTTCAAAGAGAATGTTTCCCACACTGTCTGAGCATGTGTATAGTCTTCATCTGATATATGCGTATCACTCAGTATGCTATAGAATTCTTCTTTTGAGGGTAACTTCTGATTGAATTTATTGAAACTGTCCATGTAGTCGTATGGATAAACACCTTTCTGTGCTATCAGATTAAGATCTTTTCCCTTAAACTCTTGTGAGGTGTATTTTAAGGCTTCTTTTGGTAGATTGCCTACAAGTTTTTCCAAACTGGAGCTCATGAACTGGAAACTATCAATGAAGGTCAAGTGGTTACCAAGCATGAAAGCCATATACTTCTCCATGTTATTTGGGATAGCATTGATATTCATTTGACAAACTTCACCTTTTTTATTTTTGAATGTGTGTTTCTTGACAATAGCTCCAATCTCCTGCATAATAAAATGACTATCATAGCCTCTTAGATTGTGAAATATGACTGGTATTTTTATTTCTTCTGGGTTCACTCTGAGTTTCAGATTACAATCTTGGTGAGCAGAACCTCTGTATTTACCAGTGATGTGACAATGATCTCGGACTCTAATATCCTTTTCAGTATATTTCTTATCACAGATGTGACAAACTTTGGCTTTTCGGAATTTCTCTTCATCATCCTCAGTCATTTTCAATGGTTTATTGAATTCTTTAACAATCTTCTTGCAATATTTAACTTCCTCTAACATAGCTTCCATGAATTTGTATACAGCATTTTCACCCCTGTATATTTGTATTGGCTTGCTGTATTTATCATCATAACAACAAACAACCTTGTAACCATATCCACAATCAGTATGCTTCTGATAGGCTTCAGTGTATGATTTATCATTGTTGGGTTGACAACCGTGCATTTTCTCAGTTATAGCCTCAAAATCAGCATAGATCACAAATGGTACTTGCTGTTGTTTATGGAAGTTGATGAATTTTAGAATATTATTGTCTTTGTTCGGCATCTTTATTGCTTGTGTGCCATTAACCAGTATACAGTTGTCCACATGATCATTCAAGACTCTTTCTGAGCTGAAACATTGTAGACAGCGCATGCAAAAGTGTTTTCTTTCTTTGTGCTTTGTTTGATTATACATGAACCTTTTGAAATCTTTGATTAAAACGTAGTGTTTGTTTTCATTTTCTGTAATCAATAGAAGATTCAAACAGTCTTCATACTTTTCTTTTGAAACATAAATTGGATATGGTTGTTTATTTTCATAACCAAATACATTGATGTTGATCTCATTTTGTTTTTCTATCTTGTTGTACTGTTTAGTTGTGACTGGGAATTCAACGCCAGAATAATCTAACGTATTAATATGTTGTCTATCAGATTTTTTTATTCTCTGAGGGTTCTTCTCTTGAGGATTCAAATGTCTGATATGACACCATCTGAAGCATTCATTGTCATCATTCTTTATGTTAATCAATCCCTTCATTTTATTCATTAATTCTGGGGGTAGTTTGATATATGATGAGCCTTTCATTGGCTGATATATTACAACATTTAGAAAATGCTTGTCGACTGATTCCACAACCCAGCCAGATCCTTCTGAAATCCAAACTGCAATCTTATTTAATATATTTTGTTTTGACGCTTGAAGTGATTCACTGATCTGGAGATTATTTATAATTGTTTGAGGTGGACTGTTGAAAAAGGCTGTTTTATGTATTATTTCACCATCAGACATTTTTCTGAATGTTATCTTTAGTGCTTCAACGAATTTCAGTCCTTTCATTGATTTTAGTAAACTTACAAGACGGTACGCTACAGCCTTTCTTGTGTTTTGCAGTTGTAATAGCGGGTCTTTGTAATTTTTGATATCTATTTGAAATGATTTGGTGTATCCTTTGAGAGCTTTATCTGTTTGCTCTATCTTAGTCCTTGGTTTTGGTACTGGTCTATCTCTAAATTGTGGTGGTGGAAGAATTATGTTGTCTTCATAATCTTTAACCATCTGCTTCACACTCTTGCGAGGTGCTGGAATTGGCTTCTGCTTTTTGATGTTATCAGCGAGACTAACTAATCGCCTCATCTCGCCAACATCCATACGGCCTAATCTTTTCAATAATTCTTTGAAAATACTATTTCTATTTTCCATGTCTATACTATTAGAATATATAATTTTTTGACTCGGATCATTTACCATCTGGCTACCTGATCCAATATTTTTCTGACTCAGGCCATTTACCATCTGGCTACCTGACCTGATTTGAGAGGGCTTTTCCAAGGCCCGGAGATTTCTTTCTTTATTCTCCATAATAACCTAAAGCAACATTTCTTTAAGTGTTTTTTATATCATAAGGGTACTTAAATAGATGACCTTGGAAAATGGGAAAATGCCGTTCTACCTGAATACTGCTCATATATACTAATTATCGCTTAGAATGTTGAAATTAGCTGTTTCTCGACGAATACTACTCAAATATGCTCATTCCGCTTAGAATATTGAAATCAGCCGTTTCTCGACGAATACTACTCAATTCTTTCATTCATCATCCTGATGTCTAAAATATTGAAATATTCTGGGAGAAAACGCTAATTATAGATTTGGAAAATTTGACCTTGACCTTGACAAAAAGTGTGCTGGATCACGTGACCTTGACCTTGACAAAAAGTGTGCTGTTGTGAAAAATGGCGCAATTTTTGGAAAATGTGCTAGGACCCCCAAGTACTATACTACTCCTGTGGAACTTCAATTATTTAACCGAAAAATTATACAGGACTCAACGCTTAATTCTTTACAGAACAGACACATTATTCCCTAAACGTTTAGAGGACACATTTCAGTTATCCCTCCTTGTTAGGCTTTCATTAAATTGTATTATTTATGTTATTTTCAGTTTTAAGAAAAATCACCATGTAAATTAAGTATAGGAAATAGCACGACCTTGAGTAAAATTCGTGATTAATAGGTATATGAGTGATTTTGAAGGGTCTCGAAATTTGGCGGTTGCAGTTACGTTTGAGAACATTCAACATCACGATTGTACGAGAAGGTCGTACGTTTTGCTATTTATAGAATGGATATTCAAGAAACTTACGTAAACAATCATTCCTCGGAATCACAAATTCACTTTTTTTTGGACCAATTTAACCCATTGCAATGTTTTACTAAATTTGCCAAGTTTGGTTATGCTCATGCGCCGTTGTCATGGAAACGTAACAGGTAGTCCCACGGAGCACAATTTGGGATTGATTATACTGCTCTCGACCAATCAGATTTGGGTAATTTTGTTGAAAGTAATATTAAAAAAACCTAACGATTCTTGAAGTCAGAGCAGGTACGTTTTTCTGCCCCCTCCCAATCCCCCACCAACGAGACGCGGTCCTACGGGCTGAACTGGGGACCTGCATTGAATCAAGTTAATTTTTTCACAGAACTCTTTTTTCAAGATTCTTGTATATCATCATTTTGGCGATTCCTTGTGTTTTCTGACCTTCTGATTACAGATAACTTGGTACGTCAAAACGGTGTATGAAATTGTAATTAATTTTAGTCAATTTGACTGGCAGCTGATTTTTTATGAGGTTAATTGAAAGATTAGTGTAATATATAAATTCAGGCCGTGAATTCATGACTTGACGGCATGGGGAGAGTTGGTGGAGTGTGTCAGTGGGGTCAGTTTGTGGCCGAATGGGCACGGCGATTGGAAAAACTCACGAACTCGGGTAAATTCGACGGGTGTATTCCTTTACGGAATAGGATCTTAGTGAATCCGCCCAACCGTCCGATTGATATCTGCCTTACATAGGAAAACTACAATTGCTCGACTGGCAACCAATCAAAAGCGGGTAACGTGATCATCGTGGACCAACAGACACAAAGGAAAATAAAGAGTTGAGAAATTGTTAAGAGTGAATGTCAGTAAAAATCGAAGAAAATCGCAAAAATGTGGCCACGGTCAAAAAATCGATTTCGCTCATACTTTGTCAGTTTAAGGCCTAGCTAAGTAACTGAAGGATATATGGTTAGTTTTTAGAAATATTCGATATAACGGCAGAAAGCCACAAAAAACGGTCATCCTACCGGAAGCTCGGATTTCACTTCGCGAGAACTCGAAATTTTACACTTTTCATCTTCTCGCTACACAGACGTTTACGTAGCTATGAATCTTTCTTAATCATTATTGAATACATTGATTCTTCTTGTGTCAAAATATAGCAAGTTTTGAAATATCAGCTCATTTGTGAGCGAATTGAGCCCCGGTTAACTAGACACACTATTCTCATTTACCCAAAAGTCTAAAATAATCCAAATTCAGCGAGGTAAAAACCCGGGGGTACTCCCAGAAAAATTGGGTGGGGGTGTGCGGCCCGCTTCCCCGATGTTCCCTACCCTATTTCAGACCTGACCAAAAATTTGATACCCTATTTCAGACCTGTTTCACGTACACAGTTGGCGTCAACATAATTAAAAGACAAAAAGAAGGGCTTTTGTTGATGGTCTTATTGGCTAAAGATGAAGAAGTAGCTTCTTCTAAAAAGCATACCGAATTCAAGACAAGAGTGCACAAACCATACCCTATTTCAGACCAAAACGGTCAAAATTGATACCCTTTTTCAGACCAAAACGACTAAAAAACCATACCCTTTGGGGCCGCACATACCTATATATCCCATATAAGGCAGTACCCCCCCCCCCCGGGGGTAAAAAGCTGACCGGTAGTGCCTCAAATCCTCTGATATGTTAACCAAAGACAATGCAGGATCTAGTAGCGTTTTTGCACGAACGCCGCTCAAAGTTCGATAAAATTACAATGCAGCGCCTTTGAAATCTACAACTTAATACAACAGTCGACAAGATAGTAAATTAACTCCTCGGCCAAAGTTTGTACCTTAAAAAAGGAGGTTCAATATTTTTAACGCTTTGAAACGTTTTAAAAAATATGTTGATGTTAAATATAGGTTTACAAACTAAAAAACATGAAGAAACACCAAAACTGAAATTATCTCACGCGCTCCATAATCAGTGTCACGCAAGAGGACTTTAAGGCCTGTTCACATGGAGGTGGGGGACCCCAGGCAGGTGAGGTCCCCCACCTATACCTCCATAGAATATCTCTTTTTTTCTCGATAGCGTTCACATGTGAGGTGGGGTACCTCACCGAGGCGGGTTACCCGGTCAGCCAGGGCGGGTAACCCGCCTAGCTGGGGTGAGTTTTCTCCATGTGAATGCTGGAGGTGGGGTGGGATGAGGTTCATCCGGGCAATTATCTCTGAATTCTTTTGTTAATTCTTGGTTTTTAGTCACGCGTAAGTCACGCAAGTAAAAAAGTAAAATCGTCAACCATTCAATAGATAAAGTGAAGAAATTGAGACATTGTAGAAGAGTAATAAATAAACAATATGCCCAAGCTTCATGGCTGTGCAACGTCCCGTACTCGAGTTATTCGTCAAAATGTACCACTCAAACTTATTGATGAGCTCCAACATAGCGACCGGAAACGATTGAAAAACATCTGGAACTTACTTAACAAAGAAACATAGAGGTCACGTGACCGGTCCTTTTGACACTATCCAGTGAAAGTCATGGTTGGTGATAGTTTAAATCCAGGGTCAGAGTTAAGATTCTACAGTTAAAACAATTTCTAGGGGGGATGGATAACTTAGCAGGGCCAAGCTTCACTTAACGTTACCTCCTGGGTTTGCAGTTGGCCAGGTCACGTGACAAGCCACAGTATCAAACTCAATTACCCTAGATGAGATGATCATCGAGTTCTGGCTGTCACTAGTGGCTCCAACTCGACCTCTATTGTCTAGTTTTTAAAATCACCACCCCCTCAAGCTGGCTTTCATGCAACTTCAACCTTGAATCTAAGTACTGGCCATAAAGTAGTACCCTCCCCTCCAGATCTTGCAGCATATGGTTGTTTTCAAATAAAATAGCCTTGATATGTTACTAGCCTCAAAGGCTTTTGTTTAAGTAGCTGAGCAATTAAAAATATCAACATAAAAAAAAAATTGTGTTTTATTTAACCCTTTGGCACCTGAACCGCCCAGAACCGCCCGTAAAAAACTCCCATGCTTCAAAACATTGCAACTTTCCCAATCGCACGAATATTGCCATAACTGTTAGTTGTGAGCACGAAATGGAATGTCCTTTAAATTTGGATATCCAATAAATGCAAGAAACGTAGCGATTTTTACTAAATATGGCCTTTTGAGTTTGGACAAGAACGAAACTGACCGTTTTTAACTTCAAAGAGAAACGACAAAAATGCCCCTTTTCGCCTTCATGTTTTTTAAGGAAATCATCGTCGAAAAACCAAAATTCAACCATCATAACGAAATTCAGTCCTTTTTCTAGCTTAGAAATGACTTTTTTTGTTGATATTCTTCTCCCGAGCGTAGATACAGCCTTTTGTTCCAGTGCATTCGGGCCTTCCCGACATTTTCAACATCTTGAGCGCATTGCATGCTGGGAACTAACAAGAATTTTTGACAGCGCCCGTTCCTTCCCCCAATTCTTTCACATAGCCACTCCGACCTACCGCCAAAATTTCCTGCTCGTGGTCATCTTCAGTACACAGAAATTCCAAAATATGTGGCGGTAGGTCCAGAAATTCATCAATAGTCGAGTCCCAAAGGTACTAAGTGTTCGACCGGCCAAATTCCCAGTTCGTCGAGTAACAAGCCAAATTCAACAACAAAGTACATCACCTTGCTCGATTCTTTGAGAAAGTGGACTCTTAGCTACCGTCATGCTTAATGATACTCATCAGGCAGCCGCTAAAGATGAAAAATGGCTGTAAACTTAGCAAAAATCGCAAGCAAACCGAACTTCGGCCATTGTGGTTTCTTCACGGATAAAAATAGCTACGTCAAAATGACGTTTTCAGAAACCTTGAGCCTCCAGTGCCTTAGGACAGCAACACTTTTCTCTGGTAGGTCAAATAAAGAGTCACGAATTGTTATTCATCGTTTATAGGTGGAAAATCACTCCGAAAATGTAAAAATAGCTAGGAGTCAATGGGTTAAGCTACCTCAAAGGCTTTCTTCGCTCTGTTGAGCAAACAAACTTTCACATAGACGGTTCTCTTGTCATATTGGCTTTTAAAACCTAAAAAACACACGGTGAATCGATGTTTTCATTTACGTGATACGCTTGTGGGCAGACATCTGTTATGTCACACACTGTGAAAAACTATAAAATTCAAACTGCTCTATTTTCAAAACAAATAAGGTACCGAGCTGAAAACGTGGAAGCAGACACATTTATAATATGTCTTTTACATGATGAAGATAAAAATGCAAAAATCTGTTTACTTTTGAGTTTTAGTTTTTGATGACATCATGTGAAAACCAAGAATATACGTTCAAAAGCGAGCACGCGATAGTATTTAAACCTCACCCCAGCGCCCCGGGGTTGCATTTATGGACCCCACCTAAGTGGGGGACCTCACCTGCCTGGGGTCCCCCACCTCCTAATAGCTACAATTGGTACAATAACAAACAGATGTTTACATCTGTTGGTTTAAAATAACTCGTATTGTAAGATATCTTATTTAACGATGTGCCAGATTCCCCAGTTAACATGCTGAAATAAAAAAAATAAAAAAAAAAAAAAAAAATAAAAATATATATATATATATATATATATATATATATATATATATATATATATATATATATATATATATATATACATTTGGCTATTTATCTGATGAGTGCCGTACAGGTTGTGCGGTACGAAACTATATAGTAATAAATATGCCAAGTCAAATCTTCAGTTGATCAGACTGTCTGAGTTTAAGTGTGTGTGAGTTTAAGTGTGTGTGTCTGTTGAGTTTAAGTGTGTGTCTGTTGTCTGTTGTTCTCAACATTAACAAAAGATTAACTAACATATCATCCAGCAAAGAAATATTTGAAGAATCCATTGCACCTTACCAGAAAGCTCTTGACGAAAGTGGATACAGTCACAAGCTGACGTACAATCCTTCACAAGAGCAAGCTTCGAAAAACAAAAGAAAACGAACAAGAAACACCACATGGTACAACCCTCCTTTCAATTCAAACGTCAGAACTAACCTTGGAAGAAAGTTCCTACACATCGTCGACAGATGCTTCCCAAAGAACCATCCACTCCACAAGATTTTCAACAGACACACACTTAAACTCAGCTACTCATGCATGCCAAACATGAAATCTATCATCTCGTCACACAACAAGCACATTCTCTCAAATTTGAACTCACCAACGCAACAACCTGACACCTGCAATTGCAGAAAAAAACCAGACTGTCCACTAGAAGGAAAATGCCTCCAGACAAATGTCATCTACCAAGCCACAATAACCACAGAGACAACAACTGAAACGTATGTCGGACTGGCAACAAACTTTAAGGAACGTTACAGAAACCACCAGACATCTTTTGGGTGTCTGGAAAACTCAGACCTAGAAAACTCAGACCTCAGACCTCAGACCTAGAAAACTCAGACCCCCCAATCTGGAAAACTCAGACCCCCTCAAAACTATACAAATTTTCAAAGTCAAATAAACGTGGGCAAAATGAATTATCGCTGTTCAGTGTGCTGAAATGTTACACCCTCTATTTATCGCAGATTACAAACATTTCACCTTTGTCGTCTCATGTTATTATAATCGGCCCCAGAGCACAAGACCTAGAAAACTCAGACCCCCCCAATCTGGAAAACTCAGACCCCCTCATAACTATACAAATTTTCAAAGTCAAATAAACGTGGACAAAATGAATTATCGCTGTTCAGTGCGCTGAAATGTTACACGCTCTATTTATCGCAGATAACAAACATTTCACCTTTGTCGTCTCATGTTATTATTATCTGCTCCGAAGCACAAGACCTAGAAAACTCAGACCCCCCCAATCTGGAAAACTCAGACCCCCTCATGAACGGCGATAATTCATTTTGCCCACGTTTATTTGACTTTGAAAATTTATATAGTTTTGAGGGGGTCTGAGTTTTCCAGTTTGGGGGGTCTGAGGTTTCTAGGTCTCGTGCTCCGGAGCCGATGAAAAAAAAAAAAAATGAGACGACAAAGGTGAAGTGTTTGTTATCTGCGATAAATAGAGCGTGTAACATTTTAGCGCACTGAACGGCGATAATTCATTTTGTCCACGTTTATTTGACTTTGAAAATTTGTATAGTTATGAGGGGGTCTGAGTTTTCCAGATTGGGGGGGTCTGAGTTTTCTAGGTCTCGTGCTCCGGAGCCGATTATAATAACATGAGACGACAAAGGTGAAGTGTTTGTTATCTGCGATAAATAGAGGGTGTAACATTTCAGCACACTGAACAGCGATAATTCATTTTGTCCACGTTTATTTGACTTTGAAAATTTGTATAGTTATGAGGGGGTCTGAGTTTTCCAGATTGGGGGGGTCTGAGTTTTCTAGGTCTGAGGTCTGAGGTCTGAGTTTTCTAGGTCTGAGTTTTCCAGACACCCGACATCTTTTCGACACTCCAACAGAAGAAATGAAACAGAACTCTCGAAGTATGTTTGAAATTTACAAGACAACAAGAAGCCTTTCCAGATGAAATGGAAAATTTTAAAGAAATGTAAACCCTATAGCAACATGAACAAAAAATGTAATCTTTGTCTGTATGAAAAATTCATCATCATTTGTAGGAAAGAGCTGTGTAGCCTAAACAGGCGAAACGAGCTAGCGAGTTCATGCCCCCACAGAAACAAAAATGTGCTCCAGAACTTTAGAGTAACGCAACTAAGACAAAAAGCATCTGTTACCTAGATACAATGTCTTGAATGTACGCATCCCCATAACAACCATCCATATTTTACTGCCAGTTCTGTTAGTTTTAACAGGGGCACCCAACGACAAGTTTCGGTAGATATCTGTTCGGTGGAGGGTAATTAGCCTTGGGTTTTCGGTGTCGATTAAAGGGTGCACTCGGATTTTCGGAACTAAAACGTGACCTAAAAGATTCGCATTTGGGAAATCGTAGTCCCTGAGGTTTTCGGAAAGGTCGTAATTGCTGTTTTTGACGGTCAAAAACGTCAGCTAGCAGTTTCGGAAAGAAAATAGTTCCCTAGAAAGTTCGTGGAAAGTTGATTTCAGCTTGCATTTTCTCAAAGGAAGATTTTGTTCCCTAACTTTTTCGGACAAATAAAACTTCAGCTAGGGAATCCGAATAGATCAACTTCTTCTAGAATATGAAAACATCACTTTAAAGAGACTTCAAACACCATAAGGTGCTTAAAAATGCCTTTCTACAGCTTTTGGTTGATTTGGCTCGTAGGGTGCCCCTGGTTTTAATACTAAATCGTTAAGTTGCCTGATGAGTGTGGTCATATAATTTTGAACCATACGAAACAGCACTGTCGCAATAAAACGATGATTACTCCTGAAGCCTGAACTCCTGTGAAGTTATAGTGAATGAGAAGTTATAGTGAATGAGTTGAGCGCTCTAAGAAATACATTCTACCCAGGAAACAAGTATTTATAGCGGAGCTCCGGCGGCCCGAAGGGCCGCCAAGCGGAGCCCCATACCTATAGAAACCCGTCAACTGCTTTTCTCATGGTACAAGCGGCTAGCGGTATTGCTCGTGGGCGCGCACGACGACGACGGTGGAGTTGCCCAATAATTAATAATATCCTAATAATAACCATAATAATCCAACATGGCGGCCATACTCCACCCGACCCAGCTGGGTTCCCAGCTCATCAGCTAGTTTGCAGCGTGCAACTTTGATATAGGACATCCGTGTCATGGCCAATTGACAGCTGTCAAAACAAGGTTTCCGCTGACCAGTATCACGTGGCCATATCGCGGGCTCAAGTTTAGAGCTCATATAGGTCAGCTGTTTTTTTGAAGTTGACCGCTGACCACGTACTAGTTTTCGATTAGATCGCAGGCTCAAGCCAGGTTAATTTAACCAAAACGAGGCACCCAAACCAAAACGAGGCTTAATTTTCCGCGCGCTTTCTGCGACTCGTAATTTCACGTTCAGTTGGTTTCTTCATTTTGACCAAAACAACTTCATCTTCTTCGAAGTTTGCGAAGTTTGTCTTTTAAGTCGCGTAAAAGGCATAAAAATCAATAACTAATTAACAGATACTCCGGAAGGTGAATTTTCAAGTCATAAAAAGGATAGCAAAACATTTGCCTCAGGAAACGCTTAAAACTTGGCTCGACTTGCATAATCGACGCCCGGATTGTGTGGTTGAAAAACAAAATGATTCAAGGGTTCAAGGACTTTCACTTTACCGCGGCACCTCGCAGCTCACCAAGAAAGGTCACTTAACAGTTCACCGGCATTAATGGGAGGAACGAGTAGCTCAAAGTTGGTGGAAGAAGTTCTTTCTTTGGACAAACCATTTGCTATTTTTCCAGATGCGTGTTTTAACTCAAGTGGATTCGTATTTTCAACCTCTACAACACAGGTGACTGAATTAAATGAATTGAAGCTTAACATTAAATGGTTTAATCGTTCTTATTTTTGTTCAGGAAAGCAATTTGTATTTTTCTCTCGACTGGATATAAATAACAATCATCTCTACTCGTTTTGCAAGCAAAGAAGTAGTTGAATTGTTTGTTTGTTTTGTTGTTTTCATGCAAGCGAACGAGTGTTTTCACTCCGCTTGGCTGACTGTTTTCAGTGTTTTTCGACGTCGGTGCCTCAACAGCATTAAAAAAACTTTTGCCCCTAACTTATTAACAAGTAATCGCAATGAGTCCTCGTAAAATTAAGCATTAAGCCCAGGCTAAACGATCAAACACTTCATTCAACATCGTGTTGGAAGATAATTTAAAACGGCTTTCTATGTTTGATCCATATGAAACATTTTCATCCAACATTTCGCTCTACGAACAAATGTTTGATCGTTTAGCCAACCCAACCAAGAAAGTGCACAGTCAGTAAAAAGCAAACCAAATGAAGAACGTAAAAATTTCAGCGATAACACACAAAAAGTGTCCTGTGTACTCGCTTTGTCTTGTGTTTGGTCAAACATTGTCTGTTTTCCTGCTTGCAGAGGTTTCTCGCTCAAGGAAATTTGTTTATCGGCTAGTCACCCAAAGTTATGTTTGTCAAATATTATGTTCAGGAAAATGTTTGATCGTTTAGCGGGGGCTTTAGTATTACTTGTGTTTTGCCCAAAGAACACAATTTCAGCAACTTCTGAAAACACAAATAATATCAATTCTTAATTTTTGTCGGCCCAGTGTGATTACCTATCCAACCATCGGTTTGTTTTCCTTTTTCTCTTTTCTCCGATATTTCAGCTTATGTCAAAATTGCTGAACAATTTTTATTAACTTGCTACGAAATTGTCACTTGTCTATTTTCCCTACCTTCTCCAAAGAAACCTACAAACCTAAGCATCGTCAGTGAATTTGTTTTCTTGTAATGTTTTGTTATTCTGTGGTTTGTGAATCGTTGACTGCTCTAAACGATCAGGTTCATACTCTACGGACCGTTATGTAAAAACTTAAGATTGCTTAATAATTTTTCTAGCTTACTAGAAGCTTACTTGTCAACTTTCTTCACCCTTTCCAAGAGTCTTCGAACAAACATAGGCGTCCAGTTGTTTTGGAATGTTTTAATGTTTTGACGTTTTTGAACCGCGGTCGATTCCTGTTGACTGCTCTAAACACAAAATATTGGCGCAAGGAAAGCCATGCGAAGTTGCTCAATACCAGTAAATAAAATAATAACCATGGAGCTCCGCTTTTAGGCTTGGCTAAATCTATATTATCTATCTATATATATATATATATATATATATATATATATATATATATATATATATATATATACTAAAAACAATGAAAACCCAAAGTCTTCTGTTACTTTGCTTTAGCGCTACGCGTTTCACCGCTGTTGCGGCTCTTCAGGCATAGCAAAGTGTGTTTATTGACTTGACCTCAACGAACTTGATTTACGTAATAACATGTGCAGGATGTGGACATAATTATATAGGAGAAACGGGTGATGTCCTGAGAAATAGAGTGACAGTTCACAAACAGCAAATTAGAGACCCGCACACACGTATGCTAGGAGTCAGCAAGCATATTGATGAATGTGCTGCGGGAATGACACCTCAGTTCACTATCTTTCCGTTTTATAAGATTCTCAGTCCCTCAGAGGGCATGAGAAAGAACAAAGAGAGGTATTTTATTTTGAAGTATAAACCCGTTCTTAATGATTTAAAATTACGCTAATTGCTCGCGCGCGCTTAGAATTACAATAGCCATTATAATTGTAATTACAATTACATCTGTGACGCAATAAGTCAATAAACACACTTTGCTATGCCTGAAGAGCCGCAACAGCGGTGAAACGCGTAGCGCTAAAGCAAAGTAACAGAAGACTTTGGGTTTTCATTGTTTTTAGTATCATCATTCGACACAGAAGTTTACAGTTTCTTTATATATATATATATATATATATATATATATATATATATATATATATATATAAATATAACTAAATTATAAATTATAACTCCATTTGAAACCCAACTAAGGATCAATTACTGATACACGACCGAAGTCAACTTAGGGGATGACAAAGGAGGATCCAATTACGGATACAGGCTTATTTCAATTAATTAAATTCTGTATATGAGGGAAACCCTAACCCTGTACACCCCAAATAATCATATTTTAATTGAATAAATGTTTGAAAGAAAATTTGCCCTGAGGGGGATTTGAACCCACGTCCCCCCGTTACTAGTCGGGTGTGATGACCACTACACTATCAGGACAACCATGCTGGCAACACGGCAATCGAAGATGTGATTTACGTGATCGAAGACTTGGCATCCCGGGAAATTTCACTTTCTTAGGTGACAAGGCAGGGGAAGCCTATAACTCCATTTGAAACCCAACTAAGGATCAATTACTGATACACGACCGAAGTCAACTTAGGGGATGACAAAGGAGGATCCAATTACGGATACAGGCTTATTTCAATTAATTAAATTCTGTATATGAGGGAAACCCTAACCCTGTACACCCCAAATAATCATATTTTAATTGAATAAATGTTTGAAAGAAAATTTGTCCTGAGGGGGATTTGAACCCACGTCCCCCCGTTACTAGTCGGGTGTGATGACCACTACACTATCAGGACAACCATGCTGGCAACACGGCAATCGAAGATGTGATTTACGTGATCGAAGACGTGGCATCCCGGGAAATTTTACTTTCTTAGGTGACAAGGCAGGGGAAGCCTATAACTCCATTTGAAACCCAACTAAGGATCAATTACTGATACACGACCGAAGTCAACTTAGGGGATGACAAAGGAGGATCCAATTACGGATACAGGCTTATTTCAATTAATTGAATTCTGTATATGAGGGAAACCCTAACCCTGTACACCCCAAATAATCATATTTTAATTGAATAAATGTTTGAAAGAAAATTTGCCCTGAGCGGGATTTGAACCCACGTCCCCCCGTTACTAGTCGGGTGTGATGACCACTCCACTATCAGGACAACCATGCTGGCAACACGGCAATCGAAGATGTGATTTACGTGATCGAAGACTTGGCATCCCGGGAAATTTTACTTTCTTAGGTGACAAGGCAGGGGAAGCCTATAACTCCATTTGAAACCCAACTAAGGATCAATTACTGATACACGACCGAAGTCAACTTAGGGGATGACAAAGGAGGATCCAATTACGGATACAGGCTTATTTCAATTAATTAAATTCTGTATATGAGGGAAACCCTAACCCTGTACACCCCAAATAATCATATTTTAATTGAATAAATGTTTGAAGGAAAATTTGCCCTGAGCGGGATTTGAACCCACGTCCCCCCGTTACTAGTCGGGTGTGATGACCACTACACTATCAGGACAACCATGCTGGCAACACGGCAATCGAAGATGTGATTTACGTGATCGAAGACGTGGCATCCCGGGAAATTTTACTTTCTTAGGTGACAGTAGTAATTCAAACTGGATGAGAAGCCTTACACCGTCGATAGCCGATCGGAAGTAAATGTTCCCACGTCAAAAGCAAATACTGCATCGTTCTCTAAATAAACAAATCTACTTATCCATCTCTCTGTAACATCACATCGAGGCCTGCATCACATCTAAAACCAGAGTTTATTCTTGTGGAATAACAGACATACCAAGCAATGATGTATTGTTCGTTCTTGAGTTTTGTCGGTGTGATTTGCGGTGCTCCTCAACATCGTCAAACCACTCACGCAGTGTAATAACGATATAAAGCAGC
The DNA here is from genome assembly GCA_016490735.1 of Pachyseris speciosa. Lineage (NCBI taxonomy): Eukaryota > Metazoa > Cnidaria > Anthozoa > Scleractinia > Pachyseridae > Pachyseris > Pachyseris speciosa. The sequence goes on from JAEMWC010000771.1 coordinate 162,966, forward strand.
ATAAAAAGTCCTTGGAATTTTCCGGTATTGAAACAGAAATAGAACTCATTTTGACAAGATTGTGGGTTTTCAAAAGCCGACGAATTTATTGGAGATGACTGTTTGCCCGTCTCATTGTGTCAGGTTAGGCGTAAAAGTAATTTCCGCACAATTCCGGAAGTTATTTCGGGTCACTCGGAAGGAACTAGCCATGTGGGCCCATATAAATGTTGTAGTTCAATTTTATCCTTGGATCAATTTTTATTTTCTTTTGTTCTTGTGTATGGTAATATATGGAAATGAGTACCACATTAAAGTGCACGCGAATCGAAAATTAACTACCAATTTTTTTACATAGCTTATATTCCCCATATTTCTTTTCAATCCATTCCCTCCTTTTCGTGAAGAGGATTCGCTGTTTCTAAGGGGTTGCCAAATTTCCCCAGTGGTCTGAAATTTTGGACATTTTGCGCGCGACCACAAAGTCTCTGTGACATCATTCGCGTGTCTATCATGGCGGAAAAGGCGAAAAAGCGAGATCTGCTCGTATGGGGTCTTGGACTCTTTTGTGGATCATCCTTATGGCACTATGCTTCAATTCCTTAGTTGTAGTTGTAGGCGCTGCCATTAAATTGTAATAAATAAATAGAGTGACGCACTCGACTGAGTACACACGAATGACGCCACGACTATTCAACATAACCCAGGACCTTTCTAGAATTTTAGTGAGAAAGGCCCAACCACTAAAGTTCCTGCTACTTAAAATAAATTATTTTCCCCTCAAAATATTTCTTAAAACACCAATTTTCACATTGCAGAAAATAAATAGCTTTGAAATTTCGATTCATGTGCACTTTAAAATAGGCTTGATTTCCGCAGCTCACTCGAGTCCGGGAAACACACTATTCAGCTTTTCGCAAAGCGTTTAGTACGGCTTTGGGCTGCATTCCATGGTACTGAAAATCGAAACTGCATTGAGAGCTTAGCCTCCTTCGCAGACGTCTTTGGGCTCGTCACGCGTTCCTTACCCACGAACGTCTGCTGAACTGAACTGCCACTTCCGTTCGCGGCGGTTAGCCAATCATAGTTCGTTTTCCAATTTTTTGAAAGTAGGACTTCGACCCCGGGATTATTTTCACAGACGATGCACGTGAATCGGGTGTCGATTTCCATTCTTACGTAGCTCGTTATTAGTTTCTTCAAAACGAAGGCTAACCGCCGGCGAACGGAAGTGGCAGTTCAGTTCAGCAGACGTTCGTGGGCAAGGAACGCGTGACGAGCCCAAAGACGTCTGCGAAGGAGGCTATTGAGAACTGTGCTGATGTCGCGAACCCGGTAAACGTCATTGATTCGTTCCCAGGGTCGTCTCTCTTCCTCGTTGCGGCTGGTCACGTGTCCATGGGTACATATCGAATCCCCACAGAGGGTAGGTCCTGCCCCTCCCTTCAATCATTTTTTCTGGTATCTGCAAAAAATATAGTAGACACGTGACCAGCCTCAACCAGGGTACTTTCTCGAAGGAGGAAGAGAGACTGGGATTCATCTAGCACATAGTTTACGTCATCTTCGTTTTCTTGCGAATCTTCGTCTGGCACGTAATGGCTGTTTCGTTTAGCTCTAGCGTCTTTGCATTTTTGTATTGTGTTTAGATCCACCTTTTATTCTGTTTACATCTTTCTGAAAGGGCTTTTAAACAGACCGGTATACTATAACGGAAATCCATAAAACATGGGAGTAGTAAAAAAAAAAAGTTGTTATCAATCAACTGGATTGGACAACAGACTGAAGAGATAGGTTACGAAATTATTTTCACTTTCTTTCCGTCTTTCGGAAATGATTTATCGTGTCATCAGAATGAAGAAAATACTAAAGATTCATTGGAGGCAGTTTCTGTTTGGTAGGACATCAAACAATTGGTTACTTACCTAAGGCTACAGGGAAGAGCTGTTTTGAAAGTTGTAATATCTTCATGGATTGGAATAAATTTACTCCTTTCTTCCAGTGCGAGCACTTTCCTTAGCTCCTTGTAGTGACCCTGAAACAACTTTCGGGATAGTGCAAAAATTACTCGTCCTTCGCCAAACCTATGCCTAACCTGGCATGCTGAGCCGGACAGATAGTAATCGTCAATAAATTCGTGGGGTTTTCAAAACACCCACAACAGGCGCCAAAATCAATTCTACTTCTGCTTCAACTCCGAAAAATTTCAAAGACTTTTGTGGTCAGTTTATATCCTTGTTCCACTGCGTGAGTGGTGTGACGGAAGTTGAGGAGCAGTGTCTCCGTCTGCACTCAGGAACGGACAAGACATCGTTGTTCAGTATTTCTGTGAACTTCCCGACAAGTCTGGTATTTAATACGTTAAAATTTTACAGAGATATGGATAGGTAGATTTGTTTGCTTGGAGCTTTTCGTGGGGACAGTTACTTCCGATTGACTATCGACGGCATAAAGCTTCTCATACTTAATAAAATTAATTTAAATTGTTCCACTTTGTATTGGTATTAAGTTATTTTCGATTTCTTCAGTAAGCTAACTGGATAACCTAGCACATCGTTAGTAAGATATTTCAAAATTAAATCAACGGATGTAAATATATATCTGCTTGCTCTTGTTGCTAAGTCGCTCGTGCGTGACACAGATTAGGATGCGAGTGAAATTTAATTTCAGCTCGAGGTAAGTTTGGTATTTCCTCATTTGTAAACCTTTGTAGACAATATTCAACATCAATATATTTTTTAAAACGTCTCAAAGCGTTAAAAATATTGAACCTCTTTTTTTATAAAGCTTTGGTAGAGGAATTAAGCTTAATTTATTCTGGTGTGCCTTGTTATGTTGCGTTGTAATTAAAGGCGCTGCATTGTAATATTTTATCGAACTTCGTGGAAAAGTGCTGCGAGATCCTAAAGATTTGAAACCATAGACACAAAAACCAGTGACTGTATTGTCTTTGGTTAACATATCAGAGGATTTGAGGCACTACCGGTCAGCTTTTTACCTCGCCGAATTTGGATTATTTTAGACTTTTGGGTAATTGAGAAAAGTGTGTCTTGTTAATCGGGGCTCAATTCGCTCACAAATGAGCAGATATTTTAAAACTTGCTATACTTTGACATAAGAAGAATCAATATATTCAATAATAATTAACAAATATCCATAGCTGTGTAAGGCCCCGTTTGTATGGAGAAAAGTTGTCCCGGGCAAGAGGGTCACCCTCCCAGCCGAGTCAACTTTAGCGAGCGTTTATATGAGAAAAAGTTAACCCTTTTGCCCGAGCCAGCAGCACTCGCGCATGCTCTGATTGCCTCACCTTGACCAAGTTGACCCGGCTTAGGCGAGCCAAAGTGTTTATATGGAGAAAAGTTGGCTCGGCTAGGAGGGTGACCCTACCATCGAAAGAGGGTGACCCGGCTAGGAGGGTCACCGTTCTAGCCGAGCCAACTTTTTGTTACTCATGTAAACGGTTCGCCAAGTTTTGTAGGAAATGTAGGAAAAATTGGCTTGCCCAGGGTAGCTCGGGTAGGCGGGTGACCCTTCTACCCGAGACAACTTTTCTCCATATAAACGGGGCCTAAACGTCTGTGTAGCAAGACGATGAAAAGTGTAAAATTTCGAGTTCTCGCGAGGTGAAATCCGAGCTTCCGGTAGGATGACCGTTTTTCGTGGCTTTCTGCCGTTATATCGAATATTTCAAAAAACTAACCTTATATCCTTTAATTACTTACCTAAGCCTTCAAACTGACAAAGTATGAGCGAAATCTATTTTTTGACCGTGGCCACGATTTCTTTGATTTTTACTGACAATCACTCTTAAAATTAAATAATTAAAATTGAACGCAAAGTAATTTGCCCTTAATTTGTACAGACTCGAGCACAAAGGGTTGATAAATTAAAAAGACAAAGCTTTAAATTTGGTTTCCTAAGCAAACTGAACGGCTCGGACGGAAATAATTCAGTCATTTTTGGCAAAATTGTCAGTGAGGTGTGAGGCTTGCTCTAACTCGTTTGCGCTATAAGAACAAACTAGAAAATCGTTTGTGTTTCGTTTAATAGCTTTTGAATCAGAAGGGTAATTTGAAATTTATAATGGCAAGATCTCCGTATAGCCTCATGCATACAGCCTTTGTTTACAGAAAACTTTAGCGATACAACAACAACAACAACAACAACAACAACTTTATTTATCTTTACATATAAAAGTTAAGGGTAGTTTGCCCCGCAAATAGCTGAGAAGCTAGTCGTGGCGGGGCAAGACAAATACATATACAACTCAGATGAGTAGCTTAAGAAACAAAACAAAACAAAACAAAAGATCCTTAAATTAAAACAAGCCTTGCAGATAAATAAATTAAACGAGGATGTAGTTAACACAGCGCTTACTGACATACAATGAGGAAAAGAAAAGAAAAACAAACATTAATTAAAGAGATTAAAAACTGGATCTATATACCTACTTTTTTAATGATCATGGGGATTTGAATATAGTCATCCTCCTTTTCTAAAATATCAAATAACAATTTGCGAAGAACTCGTTTGAAATTTTTTTTAGGAAGATCCGTTATATAGCGTGGTATCTTATTCCACAGTTTTACTCCGAGTCGAGAAAAGGAATTGTTTAGTATTTCGAGTCTAGAACTTTTAACAGCGAACTTTCCAGATGTAGACGATCGTGTATTGTATGAGTGAATATTACGCGTTTTCTGAAATAAATTTAGAATATTTGTTGGGGCTTTATTATTATTGATATCATACATTAAGGTTGATACCGATTCATAATAAAGAAAAGTTATTGGTAGGACGTTTGCTTCGAGAAATAAAGGAATTGCATGGTCATGCCAGTCTGCGAAGTACAATAAGCGAAGAGCTCTTTTCTGAAGAATTAAAATTTTATTAAGATAAGTCTTGCATGCCTGGCCCCAGGCAGCAAGACCATAGGTTAAATATGGCTGAACTAGTGACTTATAGATATTCAAAAGTATTGGTCGAGGTACAGTGTGGCGTAGCTTTGCAATCAGCCCAACATTTTTGCTAATTTTTGTAACAATAGAATCAATGTGATATTTCCAAGAGAGATTCTGATCAATGAGAACGCCCAGATATTTTATATAGACTTTAGACTCGAGATGAACATATTCATTCTTTTCATTATCAAACATGCAAAGTTTTGGTTGGTAAGTAAGTCGCTTTTGGTAAGGATGAAATATTACAAAGTTGGATTTTTTTATATTAAGAGTTAATTTATTGGCTGTCAGCCAGTTATAAAGGTTTTGAAGTTCGTGGTTGACTGTTGTTTCAAGATCTCTCAAATTTTTGTCCGCATAGAGAATGTTGGTGTCATCTGCAAAGAGGTAAAACCCTAATTTATTTGAGCATCTGTGGATGTCATTGACATAAAGCAAGAAAAGCAATGGTCCAAGAACTGATCCTTGAGGAACTCCACATTCAACAACGGCCTTATCTGATATATGATGGTCTACTTGCGTTGTTTGGGTACGATTTTTGAGATACGAGGAGAACCAATCATTAATTATTCCACGAAAGCCATAGTGATTGAGCTTATCAAGCAAAACATCGTGATCAACGGTGTCGAAAGCTTTTTTAAGATCAATGAATACTCCACAGGAAAACAAACACTGATTCATGTTTGACTGTATATCGTTTACAATATGAAGTATTGCATGCTGGGTTGAATGCCCCTTACGAAAACCATATTGTGAGGAATACAAAAGGTCATGTTTTTCTATATAGCTCGTTAATCTTTTGTAAATTATTTTCTCAAATACTCTATTAAAATTTGAAAGTAAAGAGATGGGTCTATAGTTGTTTACATCCGTATCATCATCACCCTTAAACACAGGTGTAATTTTAGCCATTTTAAGCTTTGATGGATAAGTCCCTAATCTGATAGACGTATTAAGTATGTGTGTAAGAACAGGGGCTATTACAGCTCTTGAACATTTGAGTAGTTTAGTAGGCGAGGAGTATAAGCCATAAGATTTATCCGTCGGTACAAGTAGTATTTCTGACCGTAATTCTTCAGGTAAAACAGGTTGAAAAAAGAACGATGAAATTGGAGATTTGCTCTTATCAACATAGTCTAAATGATGATTTTGAGGAATGGGTAGCTTATTGGCAAGTCTGTTTCCCACTGTTGCAAAATGTTCGTTAATAATGTTAGGTATCCGCGAACCTTCCTTAACGATTTCATTACGATTATTAAAATCCTTCAATGCAGATATAGCTTTTAAGCTTTTTTTAGCATTGGAGGATCTCTGGAAAAATATATAAGTTTAAACAAATTGGTGAAACATTCTCGTACGTGATTATTATGCTGAGTCTTAGTATGAAGGGTAAATTGTCTGCCAAAATACTTTTTAAATTAAGACTTATGTTAACGATCGTCACAGTTATGAACAGTACTAAATCGATAGCGAAAGGAAAGCCTGAAAAAGTCTAGGCTTGTGCGGGATTCGAATCCATGATCTCTGCGATACCGGTGCAGTGCTCTATCAACTGAGCTAACACGCCAACTTGGGGCTGGTAATTTTCATTGGCCGTATTATAAAACCCGTGAATGATGAAATACATGAGCATGGATGTATGAAGATCACATACTGACTGAGACGATCGTTCACATCTTCACTTTTGTCCAGGCTAATCAGCAGCTCAATATATAACATAGACACCTTATTATTGAAAACTTGGACCACTCAATCTAGTTATCTCACCCGTCCCTATAAATTCCGTTGCCAGTTTAGGGAATCACAACGTCAAAAGTCACGACTTTTGGTAGCTTTTGTGTTTCCCTAAAAAAGTCTTGATTATTTAAGTCGACGCACGCATTTAGTTCTACCCCTTCTAACAGACTTGCAGCCTGAATCAATTTTTAACTTGTAATTTAATCGATTAACAGAGCATCAATTTATATTTTTAACAAGATACACCTATCACAGCATCTACAAATATTTGGGTATGTTAGATATTTGCTTCTAGTAATATTAAATGTACTTGTATTGCAACATTATATCACATACCCAGCAACAAAAAACAATCTAATGCTGCTAGAATCATTTTAAACTACAAATCAACTCAAGCAGCCAATTGGAACGAATGCACTTGTGGCTGATAAAAACCACTACTCGGCATTAAGTATACATGAAGAATAATGCGTTAATACTCAAAGGTATGAATTTCCTCGTTTAGTAAAAACATTTAGGGAGTTTAAGCAACGAGGACGGAAACGGCAACTTAACGCCACAAGACAATAGGTTTAATGAGTGAAAACAATCGCTCTGGACGTGCGTTTTACATTTTGGTACATTTCTTTGCCGTCCTCCGCAATTCAACGTGAAACGACCAAGTTTTGTGTTTTCTCGAGAATGTGAGCCCATGACGGCAAAATTTCTTTCTTTTTTCTGACTTTGACGCCGTTCGAAGTAATTTAGCCCCTGGTGACTTCGCCAGTATTTTCCAAGTTAAACAAATTGGAAGCGAGAAGTAAGATTTGAAATGACGTTTTAGCTGCCGTTGCCGTCGTCGTTGCTAAGCTCCTTAGTAAAAGGAATTTCATCCGTCCAAGCAGTTATTTTTACTCCTTTACCAAAATTTTGAAACTCAATTTGATCAAATCCAGATCGGTGTTTTGATTTCGGTTTATATAATTCTTTCTAGGCTTGGTTTTCGTTAACAACGCAACAAAACACGATCATAAACATGCACCCCTCTTACCATCTATTAGAAACACGGTTAAATATTTTCTTAGAAAATGCAGGAAAAATTTATCAAGTGATTGAAGATTAAAAATAATCGAATACTTGTAAGAAAACGATCAACCATTTTCTTATGATCTTGCGTCCCTAATAAGACGCTACTGTAGAGAGCTTAAGAAAAGAAGACGGCGACGGCAACGAGAACGTCACAAAACAATAGGCTTAATTTGGGAAAACAATCGCTTTGCACGTGCGTTTTACATTTTGGTACATTTCTTTGCCGTCCTCAGCAAAACAACAAAGTGAAATGACCAAATTTTAGGTTTTGTGGAGAACGTGAGCGTATGAAGGTGAACTCTTCTTTCTTTTTCCCAACTTCAACGCCGTTTTTGCTAATTTAGCTCCAGGATAGTTCGCCCACATTTTACAAGTCAAAGAAGTTGGAATAAATGCGAAAGAATTACGATAACGAGAAATTACATTTTGAAATGACGTTTTCGTTGCCGTTGCCGTCGTGGTTGCTTAAACTCTCTGTTAATTAAGTGACCTAAACGGCACTCACGATATGATTGTTTTGCCGTCTAGTGGGAACTAAGCCTTAACGTACAACCCATCTAGGACATGTTCATTTGATTGAAAACTAGATTCTAGGGATTTAAGGTGACACACACCAGTTTCCAGCCCTTTCACGTTTACAAAATTTAAGGTGGCTCTGAATCCGCTTCTACATTGTTTTAACTTCGCAGAAAGTTGTACGTTGGTACGCTAATTATTTCTCAGCAATAAAAAATGAGTTAGTTTTTTAATTATTGTCGCTTAAATCTAGAATTAGGGGTGTTTCTAACAAGTTATATTGTTGCTATGGTAACCTATCATGGCAAACGAAAGTTCCATAACTATTTCACCAATGATTGGGCATTTATTTGATACCACTATAAAGGTAATAGCGTATAAAGATTGGTAATAATCCATCAAAGTAAAAGTGCTGGATACTGGTGTGAGCCACCTTAATAAGAATGGGATGACAAAATCAAAGTAAGCGCACCAGATTAGTAAGCTTCTAAAGAGTGATTATCACTTGAGTGTCGAAAGTAATTCGCGTTTGTCCAGGTTTTACTTTGCTGCACCAAGTGATTGGCTGGCAAAACTGGCCCCACAATAGAAGTGCCTTTTCAAAGTAAATTATTACATAATTAATACACAGGAGATCCAGCAAGCTCTGCTGAGCTTTTTGAAAGATCCCCGCTTAATTCTAACTACAATAGATAGTAGCGCAATAACTGAAGGCGGACTTCATGTTTTATCGATACTGATGGTAGAAATGCTTTTAGATCAATGACAAGCAAAACCAATTGCGACTTGCTCGCGCGAATTTTCCCGTGTTTGACGTTGTTTGCATGTATTCGCTCCGAACTCTCATTAGCTGAAACTGCCTTGCTTCCGTCTGTTGACTGACTACAGCAACTGATTTGATTTTGGCTTTACGACACTCAATTGAAGACGTACGTTCTTTCACGAAACAAAAACATGAAGCACGCGCAACAGGCACAAGCCGAGTTAACTTAACCTATTGTTGGGTTGCCTTCTATTTTCTTTTTCGAACAAAAAAAGTCGAAAGCTCTCAGCGATAAAATGTTAACAAAAGAAATGGAAGGTCGTCTCGTAGGTTTGTAACATAGAGAAAATTTTGGATAAGGGACTATATTATTCTTTTGGAATAAAGAATATCCCGCAATTCATCAGGGAGAAACCATCTAAAAAAATATTTAGAAAAGCACTTTTGCGCTTGTACCTTGCTCGATACTAATGAAACACTATCCTTTCTATAATTTACCGAACTATTTTTTCCTTCACTTTTTTTAAATATAAAAATCTCAAGTCTTTTGTTATACGTAACTTTAAGGGGCACAATTACATTAGTTTATCTAGATGTGCCCCTCTCCTCTCCTTCCAATATATCATGTAAATTAATTCAAGTGTTTAATTTGTATTATTTTTTGTTTTCTTTTCAACCTATATCTATTTAATTATGTATTATTTAGGGATTGGAGGAATAAATACAATACAATACAATACAATTTACAAGCTAGTGTTACGTTTTCGACTGGGCTGATAATCTGCGTAATGCGAGGACAAGAATTATTGTGAAACTTCTCGAGGTTTCATTTTACTGAACTATCAATTTTGCATTTAAGGTGCTTGGGGCCTTTCCGTGGGATGCCTTTTAATGGAAATTATTTTCCATTTCATACAAGAAGCGCAACCTTCATTTTAAACTAGATAGACTTCTGTACAACTTTTAGGCGCTTACAAGAAGCGCAACCTTCATTTTAAACTAGATAGACTTCTGTACAACTTTTAGGCACTGAGAGGAAGTTTCCGCTTGACATATGTGCGTGCTTTTCATCCTTCAAACTATAGCAGATGCTTTCTGTTTGTTCAATTTTATATTCTTTCAGAATCAGTTTAATACTAAATACCTGATATCGTTTGTAACGGCTAAAGAGACCGATGCACTGCGACCTATACCGAAGCTGTCTTGAAATCTCTGCATTCTCATAAAGATGTTAGTTTCCTTTTTGCGATGAGATTACTTCAAGCATCATATAACTAATCTGCTCTTAACCTTCCTCGGGTCTTGTTGTTGGCTTCATTAAGAGGATGGTGGTGCTTAACTCAACCTTTGCTTTCTTTCATGGATCCTTTCGGCTGAGAAAGATGGTCAAAGTTGAGATACAGATGGTCATGGAGTACAACCAGAAGAAAAATCTGTCCATGACCATTGCAAAATATTTCCAGTCCTCCTGGTTCTTCTCAACCTTCTCGCGTTCCCGGATGCTATTTGCAAGAATGCTAATTTCCTCGGACAGTTTTTCTCTGGGCCTTTCTCTAGTGCGCAGCTCAGGTAAATCCATAGGGGAGGTGTCGGTAGTGTATCTCACTTCCAAGAGTTTGGCTTCATCCGGGCTTCTGTCCCCGCTGAAGTGAGCTCCTCTCGCGTTCATACACCGTGTGCAATGGCAATTTGCCGCCGGCGAAAATGTAGTCTCCCAGTCCAGTGCGAACGGACCGCCTTTTCTTCTGTCGTCCTGATGATATCTGAGATCAGGATTAGGTACATCCGGCGCACTACCATCCGGCTTACCAACGCACAGTATATATCCGAGCCACTGAAGCACCACTACCCGAGCCCACAGTGGTACCTCTTTAGCAGAGCTACCTGAGCCGTGATAGTGAATGTTCAAAACCCAACATGTCAGCATCAGGGAGATCGAGATCTCTGCCATGATGGTGATATAAAACTTTCCCAGCAGCGGAACTGTCTCTGAGTTTCGGGGAAGGCTCTCTCCCACCAGCTGCAGGAAGACGGCCATGGCCAGCAGTACGGTGATGCTGAGCGTGATGCGCTCACCAGACTCCGGGGGCAGGAAAAAACCCAGCAGTATCATAGACAAGATTATGAGGCACGGAATGACCAGGTTGAAGAGATAGAAGAGTGGTTTTCTGCCCATCACTATAGTTATACTAATATCAGCAAGCGGGTATTTGCAACACGAGTATGTGTTTTCGTTTCTTTCCTTCTTAACATCTTCTAGCAGCCATTCTGCACTTTCTACGTACTGAGATTTTGAAGAGGCATTTTCTCCTTTCATGTCGAGATCTATAACCTTAAAAAAGAAAAAAAAAACATTTTATTAATAGGACAGTTTGTCATCCGGCTTGGAGCGGTCGCTGATCATTAGAAATTTGTAATGCTATAGCCTATACCCGTGAATAGTTACGCGAGTGACGGCGAGCACGAGGTCGAATATGTCAAACGAACAATGCAATGTCGTTGTGTTTCTAAATGGATTTACCACTGCTAGCTCGAGGAATACAGTACATCGTTTTACAAATTTGACTGACGGTCTTTTCCAAAGACGATCACGGATAAATGAGAAGGCCGTTTAGCATCCTTGGACATCTTCCATCTTTCTCTCCAAACAATTAAAAATATATTTTTTTAAATAAAAATGGCAAAACTTACTCAGTTACTCACCCAATCACTTGCAATCAACCAGCTAATCATTAGATATATGCTTGAGAGACAAACATCCTGAATTCGACATGAATTCCTCTTGGATGCATGCAAGTTATTGAACTACGTCACAAGTTTTGCGAGTGTCTGCAGCTTTATGCAATAATTTTAAGTTAAGTGGTAGATTTATTTCGTACAAAGTCGCCACAGTATCTAATCATTTCACCTAGGTGTATACCTCGTACGTCCAGGAACCAAACTTTAAAATGCACTTCTGTTGGTCGAATGGAAAATACTGCACATCTATCGGACAAGTGCTGGTAAAGGATGCGGGACAAAACCAACTGCATGTGCCATCGTAAGTTAAGATCACTGGAGTCTTGTATTTATCCGTACCGCCACTAAATTCGTTGTCAGCACTGCAAACAACAAAACAATCGTTTATGACAAATGAACGAAACAAAATTTTCAGTCTTGCTGATGTTGGCATGCTTCAAGACACAAATTAACCCTCCTAACATAGTTGGCCAACAACTTCAAAATAGCCCATGTTACAACTGCATGCTCAGTGACCTGGCCTGTGAATGGAAACGAGGCAAACGGTGCTCTTGTTTTGATACACGTCACTGCTTTTCTCGTGTAAATCATGTTGTTCTTATGCTTACTACAATCATGGAAAAAATTCCTTGGGACTGTCAAGCAAACTGGTAATTTTCGATGATTTGATCATCAGTCCCAAAAGCAGTGCTGTCAGTTATAAATGTCTGTTAGAGGTGCCCTCTCCCCCACCCAATACAAAGCCAGGACAAATTTTGCGCTTACAGGTTTTCAACAGTAGATGTGGGGTGAGGGGAGGGGCCGGCCACGTGCAACTTGAATCTCGCACGAATCGTTGTTTGACGCGTGTGGAAAGAGCCACAAATGATAATTTGTCCCAAGAATTTTGTCCATGATTGTAGTCCACATTTGCATGAGAAAGACATAGATGTTTGTATCGCTTTTACTCAAAGGCCAGGTCACTCAACACAAAACTGTAAAAGGGGCTCTTGTTGACCCAATATGTTGGGTGCGCCTGACACCGTGTTGGGTGTTGTTGGCAGTTGAAACAACAACATCGAACAATGACTCCAAACAACGCCCAACATAACAGTATTCGCCCAACAATGTTAAGAGCGTTGGCATGGGGCCCCTCGTATTGTCATTTTAGTAGTGGGGGATCATGCATGTGGTCCCAGCCAAGAAAGGCCTATTGGTTGGGAAAATTACCCTACATAGTCCCGTACAAACCGTAAAAATTCGAATACAATTCGTCTGAACGTTATTTTTAGACAGTTATTCTAGGAAAAAGAATTCGTTACGTTTTCAAATAAATTTACTCTTGAGAATAAAAACGTCAGCATCTTGAAAGGGCGACAATTTACTAAATGTTATTTATGGAACAGTGTGGTGCTTTTGGAAAAAAGTAGGAAAAAACTGATGAAGAGGCGGCAGCGTCTAAACGTCTGGACATGGTTATTATTTGGCGCTCAAAAAAATTTCCCTTCAAATACTTTTTTCCATCTTGAAAGGGCGACAACCAAAGGATAATTATCCCCTGCCATTTCACCAGTTCACTGGCGTTCACCTGTTGTACAGCACAATATCCGGGATCCATATTTTAGAGGCATCAAGTCTGACGGCCCGTATGCCATCATATTTAGCTGGGTTCCAAGTCAGCAGCTCATTGCTCCAAACCTACAAAACACAATTTTATGAGTCATTTTGTCAAATGTAGTCATATAGCGTACACTTCTTTGTTCATAGTTGACATATGAGTTAGCTCATAGAATGAATTGTTGAGAACTTAAAGGGTGACAACATGATTGCGTTTATGCGTTGGATTTTAATAAGGTGTTTAAAGTCGCGGGGCTTGTTTAGTTTATAGGTCACAGTTTATATTTTGGAGTCTGATCCCAGATATTTGTGCCAGCGCGCTGGTTGAACGCTCCGCAGTTGAAAGTAGGATGCTATGTACCCGAACGGGTTTTGTGTTTTTCTAGGAGTAATGCATGATCCCAAGAACTCTGCCGGCAGGTCCTTCCAAGCCGGACTGGTTGATGGGAAAGACCGGACAAATAACAGCCCCTGGCCTTCCATGTTAGGGATCGAGCTGTGGGGAAGCCACCCACAGAAAAGCGAGCGCGGAGAGTTTCAACCGTTCTGGGGATCGGAGGTAGGGCTCACCCAAACTCTGGGAGAAATTAAGACGAAACGAGTAGAAAAAAGGTAGAAAAAGTAGACCGGAATGGAAGGGCTGATGCTGATGACCAAAATCATAGTACAATCTCAAACATTACCGCAAATGTTACTTACCTGGCGAACCCAGACATTTGTAGTAATCATTTGGTTTCGGTCATTCTGCAATCATAAAGGGAAAAAAGGGATTCTACGTGTAAATAAAGAAGACATACTAGGATTCTATCTCTATCGGCTCCTGTGCGGATTCGAGCGCGCAAGTGGAAACTTGACGACCTTATGCCGGATATACGTTTACGTTGTTTCATATTGAATAGGTGACCCCACCCCGACAGCCCCCATGTTCAGTGCATCCCGGCGAATAGATGAATGTAATTGCAGGGTCTCCCATCCCCCCGCAGACCATCCTTCCACGGAAAATTCCTTAACATTGAGTGTTACCCATTTATCCGGTTCCAGGCTTTTTAGAGTAGATGGGGCTAGCGAAACAGACTGGGACGAGGGGAAAAAGAGAAGAGACCAGTTGAGCCCCGCTAAGTTTTCTTCGCTCGTTCTCGCTCGTCCCAACATTTTGATAGCCTGGAATTGGCTATAATATAATTAGGGTTGCTAACCAGCCAGTGTTTTGGGAAATGAGCCCGCGCACGACCTGAGTGAGCAGCGGACATCAAGACTGGTGTGATATGGTCCTACCATCTTGTTTCTAAATGCGCTCTGCTGAGCAGCAGTATTATAATCTCTCTTTTGAATAATAAAACTTTTGATTTGGTGTGTTACTTACCACGTTTACCAACTGAACAAGTTCAAATCCAAATACAACCACGATGGTGTTATTAGGATCCTTCACTGGCCTGGCTTCCTTCGTGTAATTTTCAAGTAAATCCGAGATCAAGCGTTCCTCAGGTGAGACGGCAGCTATTGCTATAAACAAACAAACAAACAAACAAACAAACAAATAAATAAATGAATGAATGAATAAACGAATAACACATAAATGAACAAACGAAGGAAAGAACGAATGAATGAACGAACGAACGAACGAAAGAACGAATGAATGAACGAACAAACGAACGAACGAAAGAACGAATGAATGAACGAACGAATGAACGAAAGAACGAATGAATGAACGAACAAACGAACGAACGAACGAAAGAACGAATGAATGAACAAACGAACGAACGAACGAACGAAAGAACGAATGAATGAACGAACAAACGAACGAACGGAAGAACCAATGAATGAACGAACAAACGAACGAACGAACGAAAGAACGAATGAATGAACGAACGAACTTACGAATGAATGAATGAATGAATGAATGAGTAAACTACTAGTAGCTCTATTGTTTAAGAAAGTCGTTCAGTCAGAAATGAGAAAGATGAGCCATTAAAAGTGCTTGATGGGATAGATAACTTCTTATCGTCAATGGTAAAACAAAATTAATCAAATGTGTGAATAAAGCAGTGATAAAACCCACAATTACAGAAAAGAACACCCGAATTGTAAAACGAATCCTTAAGCACTGAAGTTAGTATTCGATTCTTTGCATGCAACGACCTAAATAGTTTCCAAATTGATAGGAACTCGTTTCTTAATTATTGCATTGTCCCCTCTACTAAATGATTTAACTTTTGTGCGTTCATTAAAATTACCAGTTTCCACAGGCGATTTTAATTCGACTATTGTTGCGAGTTGACCTTCGTAACTCTCGTGTCTGTAGACCGTACTGCGATTACAAAACCGCATGTGTAAAACACCTGCGAAATGGATACATTTTAGCGCATTTTTAGCACGATACCTGCCGAGATCACTGCGATATCTATCAAACCAGGTTACCTTAGACGGCGGTTTGGCTGAACTTGAACCACACAATCTGCCTCAAGTTTTGAGCGTGTTAGAAAGTCTGGACGCCTTGCTCCCACATTTCCCCCAAATGGAATTTTAATGGTAACACAAGCATTTTGAAAATTAATGCCGAAGTTACGCTAAAGATGGTTAGTGTAAACAGGCCTTTATAGGGGATTATAGGCAGTGAGCTGGCAGACAAGGCACTCTGCTTAGTGATAAGGTGTACCTTTGGTTTGGTAATTTAACTTAGACGCGCTTACCCTGTACACATTAAAGTCAACATACAGCAAACCTTACCTGGAAACTTTGACAAGAGAAGTGAAAGAACAACTAGACTTTTCCATGAGAAGGAAATCATTTCGTTGGGTTTCTGACAAAAAAAAGAATAAAAGGAATATTTTCATGACCATATGTATATCTATTAATATATTACTGACACAGTTTGATTAGTATTTACCATGAAGACCTCGAATTTCATGAGCATTTATTAGACATGTTGGGAAAATTCTGGCTATAAAAAGGAAGAGAAAAGAAAGAAATGGCAAAAGGTGTAGCAAATGAGCCCAATTCCCACAGAAACAGCGCTTGGTTCTTTTTCATAATTTGAGTGTTGAATCGACTGTAAGTCTGCTAAGTGCAGAGCTGGTTATTATCTATAACTTAAATGATGTTCGACGCGAGTGGGGTGCCACAAATAAATCAGACGATCAAGTTGACCAATCATGCGCCCTGAAATTAACCTCAGTGACCTTGGACTAAACTTAGATTTCAGAAGAAACGGATGCTCTTTCTCTCGTGTTATGCTCTCTTGAAGCTATTTATAACAAATAATGTATTAAATAATGACAGAAGTAATTCTTGGTTAGAAGCGTCATTTATCGGAATTAAGCAACATTCTGATTGAAACACGTCTAGTATTATACTTAAATCAGTCCACCCGATCCTTCATATTGACTGCTGAAAAACTATTTACAAACGTGAACCAGGTGACAGTTTCTAAAATGGAAAAGCTTGTTATCTGAAACCCATGTTCATATCATCTTCCGCCATAAGAGTCAAAACCTCAGTTGATTAGGCCGGCGCTGAAACTGCACATACAGTTTCGTGTAAAAAACCACATTACTCAGAAAAGGAGATCTAATCCGTTCTTGCAGCCGACGACAAATAATTTGTTAATGTGTCGGCAATTTAAGTTTCTCTTTCAAAAGGCATTCGATCCAAAATTAGGATAGATAACGTTAATGTGGCATGGCTTGCTAACTTTATCACTGGAGTAATGGGACGTTACATGTCAGCTGTTTTCAATAACTTTGGAGTTCGTCGGTAAAATCAGCAAGTTTGCCCATTTTAGTACAGTCAACGTCAACATTCCTTAAATCAGAATCAGATGCCCCCTTAGAAGAGAGCTAGTTATACACAAAACAAAAAAATTTGGATGGCGTCGATCAAGCGTGAGGATGGCCACTTTGGAAAACTCTATATTCCATGATAATAAAGACTATTGAATACTAAGTTTCCGTGATACTGTGCATTAAATAGTTATGCAATGTGGTTCTACGATCGACAGCAAAATCTTTAGTAAGAACTGCTAAAAGTAGTACTCTCCGCTGGTGGGGTACAGATGAATTTTGAACGCTTCTCTTTCAAATATGTATGCTGCTGCAGACCTTTGAATCCCTAAAACCAGTTTGGCTCTAAAACCAGTTTTTTCTCAGGCCAAAAACGTCTTGTACTCCGCTGTCTTTTAAAATGATATCATATAAATTGTTTACTAGTGTGAGTTCGACTACGAACACGACTTTCAATTCTTTTAAACCAGTCAGCTTCCCATTACTCTCACTATGCCTCACTGCCCATCAGCAGACGTGGAGATTAGAGAAAAAAATTAGGTATCTAGTGATTTTCCGGCTAAAGCACACGAACGAGATTTGAGAATGCTACTGGCATTCGACCTCGTACTCAT
Source organism: Pachyseris speciosa (assembly GCA_016490735.1). Lineage (NCBI taxonomy): Eukaryota > Metazoa > Cnidaria > Anthozoa > Scleractinia > Pachyseridae > Pachyseris > Pachyseris speciosa. The sequence goes on from JAEMWC010000771.1 coordinate 180,718, forward strand.
ACTCAAATCCACGGATCCTTATTGGATAGAAGCAGGTAAACTTTAAGCGGTTTAAAAGAGCAGAATCAAATTCACTACGGTGCATAGTTTAATTTAGCAAACAGAAAAGAAAGAAAACAACCACGAGCATGTTTTAAACAACACAAAATGCTACTAATTCATCGCGCGCTTATTCTCTATAAGTAACAGTATAACGCGAGCTGCCAAATCACATTCAATAAAATGTAAGTGACTGAGAGTAAAGAGCGTTCTTAGAGTAATATTGTTACAATTAGCACCTGATTTAAATTGAAAGCTCCTTCTACGATGCTTTGAAAGTACAACAAAGGCAGATCAAAGAGCACAACTGTAGCCTCGTAAAGTTCTCGGAATACTGACTTACCTTGAGAGCCCACCTCCGGTTAATGAGAGTCTATGCCGTGAAGCTCTGATATTTTCACTGGATCACGTAGATGCCTTGACGTTTGCCTTAATTAAAATCACTAAGTGTGTCAGGAAGTGTTTAGACGTCAAAAAAAGTCACAAGCAGAAAATCGAGAGCAGCCCGAGGACACGTTTAGCTTCACCCGAGTGAAATCCTGACAGGACTGTCCAGCCCAATATTGTTCCAATAACAGTTGACGAACGAGGGCCGCATATGAGCGATAAATTTCCAGTTTTCGCCGTTATCGATGATCAACAAATGAATCGCTTAATTGGAACGTTTCGACGAAAGAAAGAGAGGAACGCTCATTTTAAGATGCCAGCAGAGTATAGCATAGCAGGTTTCATAGTGCCGTAAAGATGTGGTTTTTGAAGTCTCTTTTATCTTTGTCCTTGTAAAAGTATTTTTCAGTCACTGGCCAAAAACTCAAATCGGATTCGATTACAACCAGACCCCAAGTTCCCACGAATTGATGAGAAAGCTCTTCAACCGTTTAATTATTGATTAAATAAGATGCAAAAATTGTCATGGATGTTAATGGGAAAGGGGCGATCGAGTTACATGAAGCTGATAGGCTGTCAAATTTATACAAAAAGAGATGACTTTAACACTAATTTCCCAGCTCTGTTATTATTCTCGGCAATATTCTTTGATTCTCTGTTATTTAACTGAGATCTTCTGGCCAGTCGTTCTCTGCCAAGTTGTCTCTTACTTGTGATAATAACTAAGTGTTTCGGTTTTCTAAGAGCAAAGGAGGTTTTAATAAGAAATTCAATTTATTTCCAATTTAGGAAACGTCACATTGACGGCCTTTGAGCGCATGAAAATCTAAAGAAAAAAAAAACATTACAATCCTCTTTTTTACTTTCATGTTTCCTCAAAGGGATAAATCATAGCAAGTACTGTTGAGAAATAAATTGTGCTTATAATCACACCAGAAAAAATGTTCGACAGGCAGTAGTTTAGGAGAAATAATTTTCGTCGACTAGATAATTATTTGTTTTTATGCTAGTATATTTTTCTGTGTGCAAGCATTGTTGTAAGTTTTAGTGTAGCTATTACCGTTGATTTAAATTATACTTTTGCGGTTACAATTTTGTACTCTATACTAAAAGATTTTTGAAATGAAACCTATTTTAGAAGATACTGGTTAACTTTGTTCCCAACCAGGTACAACCGCAAATCTCAGTACGGGGTGTCAAGTATTTTTTTGTTTTGCACAGAAGTAGCTTATAAATTACTCCGTCAGAGCTCAGCATCAACAAAAATAAGCACTGTACGATGCGCAATATCACTGACAAGTGCAGATTGTTAAAAAGTCAAAAAAGCAATTTTGAGATATTTGATCAATGTATTGCA
>JAEMWC010000771.1:190000-202500 GCA_016490735.1 Pachyseris speciosa
CGAAACACCGAAACAGCTATTTTTTCCTACTTTTTTCTCAAACACCGAAACAGCCATTTTTTACCACTTTGATGGTGAATAAAATAGACAGGCCAAACACGACTCCCATTGGTCCTTTGTATCGTTGACCTTCAAAGTTTGGCTCTTACGAGTATATCTAACATTCGCGGATCTCTTTTTCTCCCAGCCAGCAGTGAATTCCATCAGCCAAACTGCTTGGTGCGTTTTCATTAACCCCTTTCCGTTAAACGTTAGCCTGTATAGCAGACGTTTTGGCTTTTTGGTGTACGAACGGTCGTTTAAAGACAGCCATTTTGGAAGCCATCCAAGGCGTCAGTGTAAGACGGACTGCAGACCCGGACTGCGGACCCGGACTGCGGACTGGGTATAAAACGCAGACTGAAGGCTGAAGACTAGGAACAAAAAGCGGACCGAGTATAAAAAAAGGGAGTACAGAACAAAACTAAGATTGTACTGGCCCAGACGCAGGTTAAAAAAATCTTTGAGTCTGCTTATTCCGTGTCAAGATTTGTCACGTACATAGCAATGCTCAGTTACACAAATTGCTCAGTTCCAACATCGACCGAGCTAGAGAAAGTAGTATAAGAGTAGAGACTTTATCCTGAAATTGTACTTTACTCCACGAGTTTAACACTAGATCGAGGGAATCGAAGAAATTATTATTGGGAAGAATGGAAACAGAAAGGCATATAAAAGGCAACCGGACCTTGCACTGGCGTGCATCACAAACTTACTGGTCACAAATCTAGATATAAATGCTGTAAATGGAAATGTGTGCTCGTTCGACTGCAATTGGCCACTGGTACACAGAAGATAAAACAGGAAATACCGGTGCGTTTCATTTTTGGGAGAAAGTCCAAATCCGTATTTGCGAACATAAATCAAATAAAGTGGATTCCTGAGCGTTTAAAAAAACAGTATTTTAAACAAGCGGTTTTTCGTGCCAAAATGGTACAACACAATTACCGTACATGACATTATAACCGACAAGCGTCGCCATTTTTCCTATCATGAAGAGCTCGAGGTCAAAATAGGTAAGTTTTCTGTGTACTCTGGTAATATTTACAGCAATTGTAAGCACCTTCCTACAGTTCAAGAATTTGAGTGCAGTAATACATTTCGTTGCTCCGTGCTTTTTGTACAATGTTTTGTACTCAGTCCGCGGTTTGTACCCAGTCCGCAGCCTTCAGTCCATATTTTATACTCAGTCCTCGTTTTATACCCAGTCCGCAGTCCGGGTCCGCAGTCCGGGTCCGCAGTCCGGATCTGCAGTCCGCAATCCATACCTTACACTGACCGTCCCCAGTTCTCTCCTTGGATGGCTTCCAAAATGGCGGTCTTTAAACGAGCGTTCGTACACCAAAAAGTCTGCTATGCAGGCTAATGTTTAACGGAAAAGGGTTAATGAAAACGCAACAATGGAATTCACACTGCTGGCTGGGAGAAAAAGAGATCCTCGAATGTTAGAGTAAGATATACTCGTAAGAGCCAAACTTTGAAGGTCAACGATAACATCAAAGGACAAATGGGAGTCATGTGGGTCATGTTTGGCCTGTCTATTTTATTCACCATCATAGTGGTAAAAAATAGCTGTTTCGGTGTTTGAGAAAAAGTAGGAAAAAATAGCTGTTTCGGTGTTTCGGTGTTTCGTTTCGCTGTTTCGTGGTTTAGTAATGCCCGACTAAAATGGCACTTCCACCCCACCCCCCATGGGCCCGTACCTATTATTAAACATTCCTAGTCTTTCAGTTTTGAAAGAAATGGTAGACAATAATAAATTATTCAGTTTAAATGTTAAACTGAATGGTTACTATCTAACATTTCTTTCAAAAATGAAAGACTAGGAACGAGTCTAAGGTATCCAGTTCGCAAAATATTCCCGCTTTTATCAACTTTGTACATTCTAACTGGAGTTGCTCGAAAAATGTGCATACACTTTTCATAGTTTTCAGAAACAACAGCATTTTGCTGCAAAACTATTAGTATGATGCCAGCATTATGCCTGATGCTCCAGTTATAGTATTATGCTCAAATTATGCCGACATAATCGGACAGACGCTACACCGTTCGACGTTCGACAGACAATTTCAACACTTCCGGTTTGCTGAATAGTGAGAGTATCGACTTTACTCGCAATTAAGAGTTGCAAAATCAGAAAATTCAAGACACAAAGTCTTCACACGAGACCTTAGACTTTTATTTTTACGGCCAGAATTTTTTACGGTTAATATTTTTTACGGCTAACGGTTAATTTTTTTCAATTTTTACGCCTAACGGCTAGATTTTTGGACGTTTTACGGCTAACGGCTAACCCCATTGAGACCCTCTTCCAAATAACACATGTCGATCTCGGCCTTTCCCTACATCAAGGTAACACGGAAAGCCGTAAAAATCTCGAGCAAAAGTTGATCTTTCAAATCGGCACTCTTAATCCCCACGGCATCAACGAGCGCTTTTCATTCAATTAATTTATTCCTGTTTCTCACGTTACCATGTTACCACTAATAGCGTAGCTCCATTTTCTGTATATAACCCATACACAACCCACAATTCCTCGATTGGCTCCGACGAAGGGCTAACGCTCGAAACGTCAGCTAATCGAATCCCTGTACGGTGCTCAAGTTACGTTATCAACTCCGTTGATAAACCAAATTTTCGTGTTTCATCCCCCCACCGACGCAGCACCACAGTTTCTCTAGAAACTAATCTCCCTAATTTCAAACGGTGCCTAAGTGTGTACATATCACGCCGAGTGATACAATATCCCATAAGAATGACACAGTGTGGTACACATAGCGACTCGATTTTGGCTGTGTTTTGTTAAAAAGCATCACTGATCATTACAAGATTGCGTGGGAGACAAAATAAAGTTTCATTACTCGGATACAGGTGCTTGGGTGGTTGTGTGCTCACAAAAACCGAGATATGAAAATACCTGATGTGTTTTGAGGTTTACTAGTGTGGTAACCGATGGATTCTTTATGTTAGAAAGACATGAGTGAAGACACAGATACAATAATCAACTTGCTATATTATAAGACATGTGCTTTCTGCTTTTTACAATAGTCATGTGATCTCTCGTTCGATTGCATAATCATGTACTATCATATTACTACATTCCTCCCTTTTCAGTTACATTTCCGTAAGAAATATAAATGCACATATAATCAACTTAATCTCATGTCACTCAAATAATGATTCAGGGTGATTGATTAATGTAACAGAAACAAATTCAATGTTCCTGTTCATATTCAATGTTAAGTCAGTGTTCAAGTTATTTTCTAAACCTAGCATCGTTCAAAATCTCGTAGGTGTCGTTCAAACACTGATCTATGTGTTCAGTTTGATCGTCTAAGCTGTGGCTCCGGTGCGGCCTGACTGTTGTATGTATGATTGCCAGCTACATCATCCCTCTGTGTTGCTATTTCTGGTTGCTGGGAACTGTATGCAGGTGGTATCTGTGTCGGTTGCGGCATTCTGGCTTCTTCGTCGTTTGTGCTCCGTGTGTCTGTTTTCAATAGTTTGAACCTTGATGCATCTCGACAGATTATTTTTCCATCGCTTAGTCTCCTAGCATAGATGGTAGATCCTTTCACTTGGGTTACAAGATAGATGTGCGGTTCATATGGTGTCTCAGCTTTCCGTTTCTTTTCTCGTTTGATGATGACCGCTTGTCCAACTTCAAGTTGAAGTTGTGTCACCCGGTATCGCTTGTCATGGTATTGTTTGATCCGCTCTTTGTAGTTTCGGTCATTACATCTGACCTCCTGATCCTTTGGTGATGTTTCTGATGGGAAGTGCTCAAGTTTCGTGCGGACTTCTCTATTCATCATCAGTTCATAGGGAGTCTTCTTGGTAGCTGGGTGTGGTGTGTCTCTGTAAGCTTGAAGCATGCCATAGGTTGCCTCGTGTACTTCTATTCCTTCCCGATTTGCGATGGTGGCTGTCTTGTTCACAAGTTTGTTAAAACCTTTCACCTGTCCTTGCGCGTTGGGATGTCTGGGTGTCACCTTCTTGGGGTTAAATCCCATTTCTCTTGCGAGTGTCTGGAAGTCCTTTGAGTTAAATGGTGGTCCGTTATCCGTTTGCACTGTTTTCGGTACTCCATGCGTAGCGAAGATTTTCTTGAGTTTTCTTCGAACTGGCTTGATCGATGTTGAGTTGATAAATTCGGCTTCGGGATATCTTGAGTACTGGTCGGTTACAACAAATACATACTCGCCGTTAGGGAATGGTCCGCAGAAGTCTGCTTCAACGGTATCCCTCGGTCTTTTGGGTAAATCTGTCATCTTGGCAGGTTCAGTGTGGTGAGTGTTGGTTGTCACTTGGCAGCTGAAGCATATGCATGTGTTAACAATCTCTTCAATGCGCTTGTTCATGTTTGGGAACCAGTACTTCTTCCTGAGGAGTTCTTTTGTTTTTGATATGCCCAAGTGGCCCTGCTTGTGCGCTACGGTGACTATCTTGTCCCGAAGGGATTCTGGTGGGATGATTCTGTTTAGCCTTAGAAGGATTCCCTCAGACACATAAATTTCCGCTCTCAGGTCGTAGTATGGTGCCAAGTCTGGATCGTTTCTGGTCCATTTCCCTGTTTCTAGTGCTTTCTTCAGCTTTTGGAGTGCTCTGTTGTCTTTAGTTGCTGACTTGATAGTTTCCATGACTACCGCATGATCTGCTTCAATAACTGCTCTGACGTGTCGCTCATGGCCGGTCTTCTCTACCTCTGGTAATGGGTGTCGGGAGAGGTAGTCAGTCATATTGGACTTTCCAGGTATGTGGATTGCAGTAAAGTCTAGGTTCTGCATCTCCATCACTATTCGCTCTATTCTGGGTGGCAGTTTGGCGTTTGGGTTGTTGAACAGTGGGAGGAGCGGTTTGTGGTCAGTTGCTAGCTGAAAGTGCTGTGCTCCGATTAAATACATGTGCAGCCTTGTAGTTGTGAATTCTGCTGCTAATGCCTCTCGTTCTATTTGTGAGTACCGCTTTTCGGTATCCGTCAACGATCTGCTTACAAAGTGTACTGGTTGGTAGCCATGTTCTGCCTTCTGAAATAAGCCACCTCCAAGGCCCGTCGGACTGCCATCACAGATGACCATGGTATCACGTCCGGCTTGTAGGGGATGAGAACGGGTGCTGTAGTGATTGCTGTCTTCAAGTCTTCAAAAGCTTTCTGTTGGGCCTCTGTCCATTCAAACTTGTGCTCTTTCTTTGTTAATCTTCTCAGAGGTTCGCAACGGCTCGAGAAATTGCTGATGTATCTCGATAAGTATGCCATCATTTGTAAAAATGAGACAAGTTCCTCCTTGGATTTCGGTGGGCTACATTCACGTACAGCCTTGACTTTGCTGGGACTGGGTTTCAGTCCCTCGGTGGTGAACAGATGTCCGTGGAAGTCAATCGTAGATTTGCCAAATTCACACTTCTCCTTGCGTAAGGTTAAGTTGTGGGTCTCGAGTCGCTGTAATAAAGCGGATAGGTTCGCATTGTGGTCGTCCCAATCGGCTCCGCCAACCATAATGTCATCTCTGTTGTTTAGGACTCTTGGTATCCCAAAGATGATCTTGCTCATTTCTGTATTAAATAGATCCTGGCTATTGACGCCTCCGAACGCAAGCCGTTTGTAACGATAGTTGCCCCATGGACTTGAGAATGTCATGAGCTTTCTCGATTCCTCGTCTAGTGGGAACTGGTGGTATCCGTGGTTCATGTCCAGTTTACCAAAGACTTTCAATGAGGAGCTTAGGCCTCAGAAAAAATTTATGCAAATGAGGAAACCGGGAGATTGAATCTCCCAGTAGCTAATTTGCATACAATAAAAGCGGTAATCTCAGACACTGCGGTTGACACCTTAAGGTGTTAACTGCGTCTCGTGGAATTCGTTGATATTGACATTTGTGACGACTTATAAGAATGAAAACCAGATGAACAGACGTAGGAAAAACCGTCATCCAGCAGAACGTGGTAGTGTGCGGCTGGCATTCGCGCGAGTAATCGCGGTACCGTCGATATTTAACTTCGCGTACGCGTGAGCAATACCACTACGTTTGCTGGCTAAAATAATAGCGCGGCAAAAACTATTTCGGTCTGAAAAATTAATGTACAAACGGCAATTATCACGATTAAAGATAAAGATAAAGATAAAGAAAATCAAAGGGATATAATCCTCACGATGTAAATATTATTTGATAGCGAGTGGATTGTCATAGGTTTTCTTCTGGAAAATAAAATCTTCGATTCATTTGTAGCTCGTGTTGTTTTCACTTCGCTACCTCGAAGGGAGCTCGCGTGTGCCCTCCAACACGGATTTGCAGCATAATTTGCGATTTATCTTTATATATTTTGGATTATATCGAGAGGTTAGCGTTTCTGCTACATAGTGTTTGGTTTTCGGATAGCTGAGACTAGAACTTGAAGGTACAGTGAGCGTTTTGTTTTGCATATTTTGTGGCGATCGATGTAAATACGAGAAGCTTTGATTTGCGCTGGCTGAACTGCGCTGCGCTGGTTAAACTGTTCAGAATTTACTGTGTTGACTAAACGAAACAGAAAAAAAACTAGATGAACATACTGAAGAATTTATACTGAACAATTTCAGCATGAATATGCAACGCGAAATCTTCACCATCATATTTCAAAATTGAATCGTCAGAAAGCGGTTTTTATAGAAGGGATTTTTATGAGAAGAGACCCGCGGGAGATTAGAAGTTAACCATGCCATGACACTTTTCACGGCAAGCGGCACATTTTCCCACTTTAATAAGCAACAGATACACACTTTTGATCCTAAAAGTCAACGCGAAAATATCGCTCTCAATAGAGGGCTTTCCTGAACCGTAAAGGAGTTCAGGGGCAACATTTCCCTGACATGAATCGGTTTTGGCCACCGGGTTCACTCCTTTGTCGTTTGCGTTGGTTTTCTGATGGCAAATCAACTGAAATCCTCAGGTACATGTGATCTACAATGATATAGAATAAATTTGTGAAAACAGGTATATGCTAACCACACAAAGGCACATTACAGGTTAATGACAGCAAAATTAAATGTTACCCTCAGGTATATGCTACCCATAAAGGCACATTGTAGGTTAATAATGACTGCAAATTAAATGTTACCCTCAGGTATATGCTACCCACAAAGGCACATTACATGTTAATAATGACAGCAAATTAAATGTTACCCCCAGGTATATGCTATCCACAAAGGCACATTGCAGGTTAACAATGGCAGCAAATTAAATGTTACCCTCCGTTATATGCTACCCACAAAGCGGTCATGATAAAACGCAGACTGCTGACCGCAGACTGCAGACTGCAGACCATGCAGACTGTGCAGACCGTGCAGACTGGGAAATTTTTTGATTGCTTAAAAAAAAAAAAAAAAAAACTCCGATTTGCATTTGATTGAGGTGTTTATACTTTTTTCTTACTCTTTTGGTGACATTGGAACAGTTTCCATTTTTTGGACACCACATAACGTAATTTTATGAGGTTATTTCGAGCTGTTACCTAGCAACAATTTTGAGGAAAATAAAACACAAAGAGTAGAGATAAACTTTTGGCCTGTCACGCGAAAACATTCTTTTTGGGTTGTCGGAAACTGGGGATCACCAATTGCGTGACAATGAGCTGTCAGGTCAATCAATTCTAAGGGACTGATTTTGTGGTGACAAGTTGAATGTCAAGTATAATCGAAGACTTTTTGTGATTTGAGGGCTGTATATTTTATCGATCGAGCAAGCACGAATTGAGATGAGTTGTGTTGGAACCTGTTAGTCGTTGAACCTGTGAGACAATTAAACCAAGTTCAGTAGTGAACCTGTGAATTCATCCCTTTGTGATTTATTTTATGGGATACCGTAAACCAAGCGTTTCCCACACGGTATCCATTCACACAGCTGAACGGCCAGCAAGCGAATGGATAAGAAACGGCGGCTAGACAAGCTGTTCGAAACAGATCGGCAGAAGTAACATACGATTGAACTATGAAAGAAATTAGCCGTAAGTAAACACAGGTTTAGATTGAGAAATATTCTTTGTTTAAAAGATATGGAAATCCTTGCCATGACTGTGCGGATCTAGTTAGTCCTGTGAGAAATTTACAGTGCATTCTCAAAGGCTAAAATTATGCTGCGAGCCGGTCAAAAAATGGAAGCCATTGCAATGTCACCAAAAGAGTAAGAAATAATCATAAACACCTCAATCAAATGCAAATCAGAGTTAAAATAAGCAATCAAAAAATTTCCCAGTCTGCTTGGTCTGCACAGTCTGCACGGTCTGCAGTCTGCAGTCTGCGGTCTGCAGTCTGCGTTTTATCATGACCGCCCACAAAGGCACATTGCAGGTTAATAATGACAGCAAATTAAATGTTACCCACAGGTATATGCTACCCACAAAGGCACATTACAGGTTAATGACAGCAAATTAAAGTAATGTTACCCTCAGGTATATGCTACCCACAAAGGCACATAACAGGTTAATGACAGCAAATTAAAGTAATGTTACCCTCAGGTATACGCTACCCACAAAGGCACATTGCAGGTTAATGACAGCAAATTAAAGTAATGTTACCCTCAGGTATACCCTACCCACAAAGGCACATTTGCAGGTTAATGACAGCAAATAAAAGTAATGTTACCCTCAGGTATATGCTACCCACAAAGACATTTATTGCAGGTTAATGACAGCAAACTAAGTTACAACCTCGGTTATACTGGACCATGTTGATGTTGTTGATTTTGAAACATTGCAGGTTAATAATGGCAGCAAATTAAATGTTACCCTCAGGTATATGCTACCCACAAAGGCACATTGCAGGTTAATAATGACAGCAAGTTAAATGTTACCCACAGGTATATGCTACCTACAAAGACAATTACTGCAGGTTAATGAGAGCATATTAAGCTAGAACCTTGGCTATACTAGACCATGTACATGTTTTTTGATTTCGATGTAATTATTTTGACAAAAATTAGTTAAGATACCAATTTATAAATTTGGTTAATGCAGATGCAAAAACCACCCATAAACAAACTAAAAAAAATACAATTTCTCAGGATGGTCAAGATAATCTTACTCTAATGGCATCAAAATATTCACAGAATTCTGAGCAAAAACCTCTCCCTCCAAGAACAAAGTCTTTGTCATGATCTCTTTATGAAGTAGCAGTAAAAGAGCTTTTTACCGTCCAGGGTAACTACAGGGGAAAAACTAGGTCAGTTGACATAGCACTAGGTCAGACATAAATCAACTTTAATTGTGATTAATAAATTTACTAGCAGAGATGAGGAGGCATACGCATGGCGGGTAGAAATTGCCATTCCCTTCCTTTGGCTGTTGTTGCAAAGAACATATGCAATATGGTTTTGCGAAATCCCACAACCAATTCCATGGCAGGATGAGACAATACTTGGCAGGAGAGACAATACTTGCCCTCCAACCCCCTTTTAGAGACACACGCTTACAAGTAAAAACATTCTTTTTTTTTCCAGCACAAGTCAGGAAATGCCTCTGAGGGTGTACATCTATATTAATATTACTGCACAAAAATTATAATTACCCCACTTTGTCCAAGCTGTGTAAGATTAAGCAAAGTCTGCCAAACAGTATCTGGGAGTTTCCATCCGCGATCTCAAAAATCCAAAAGAACCCAGTCTGGCACTCTCACACAAATTTCCGCCTCAGTGGAGAAGACCTTTCACGACAAGATTCAAAATCTCGGACACAGTTTCGGACACGTCCTTCTTCTCCTCTTCATTCTTATACAGGAAACTGTTCCCCAGAATGCAAGCTAACGATGCGTGGTATTTATCAAATACATCGTTTAGATCCGTCCTAATCGTTCGGCACACTGTGCATCTCACAGCCTGTAATGAAATATCCACTTTACCGCCAAACTTGGAAATTTTGCCGCCTTGTGTCTGAGTAGGCTACACGCACGCAGTCAAGAATGATACAGTTCATGGCATTTTGGATAGCATTAAATGCTGAAGATCCAATAAATCCGTTTGGGGAAAAGTCTCGTCTCAATAAGGCGGCGCAAAGACTAAACGAGTTAGCGCAGCGACATAAAGGTTTCGAGTATTCTTGCAGTTCTTGAAGGCGAGCTTCCGTTCTCGGGTTTCCACAGGTCGAATATGGCTTGGAAAAACGACGGAAAAATTTCGTTCTTGGGGAAATGTTTTGGTTTGCTACAACATTTCTCAAGACGTACCGATGTTTTTGCGTCCAGTGCTGGGCTAGTAACTCTGCAGAGTTCCCACATCTTCGGTGGCATGTTGATGAACATCCGTCTCCACCGTGAACCAACGTCGTTTGACGAAACGCACCGTATTTTCTCTCCAGTAAAACGTTAAAAGCTCAGTAGATATTAAACCTTTTCAGGATAATTATTTTCTAGCATGTTCCTTGTACAACACCGATCGAAACTACATGCAGAGCAACAAAAGTGGACGCTATATACCGGCTGTCTCATCTATGTACGTGACTTGCGTGACTTCAAGGCGACAAACAGTTCTTAGCGCGCGCGGCATTTTTGAAATCTCGTGGTCGCTTGCGCGGTCGGCAACTAAGACGTCGTTCACACTTGGTGCCCGGGCACTGTACCCGGGCAAGGTGCCTAACGGGCACCAATGTGAACACAACGTTTTGTAAGTGCCCGTGCCAATAATTGGGCACGGTGCTCAGGCACGGGTACAAGGTCGAGATCATGTACTCGGGCACTGAATCGAGCACGGGCACAAGTCTGCACACGATTCTAGCGAGTGCCCAAGAACTTTACCCACAAACCCCTGCTCCTAGCAGTTATTTTACCCACAAATCTTCAGTTTCAAAAATGGCGGAAGGTCAAAGGTTGACGAAAGAGCAAGTTGATGCCTTAATCGACACTTACAGTGACGTTAGAGTGCAGGAAAACTTGGAAGGGATAGCAACAAACAAAGAAGTTTATGGTCAAGTGCAAAAATTGATGCAAGATGACCACAACAATGATCGAACAGTGAAGAAAGTGGAAATGTGGCTTCGATTCATCATGAAATACGCGAACGTTTCAATGTCCTGTCAAGGTACTGGGCACCGAATGTGAACACGCGTTCAAAACTGGGCACCGAAGTCTGAACAACGCACAGTTTCGTACCGGTGCCCGGGCACCAAGTGTGAACGACGCCTAAGACCGGCTAAGATAAATCTACTCTCACGATCGCTAGATAGCTATGCAGTTGTCCTTTTCTTTCCTTTTAAACTACAGCCGATGGCCAAACAAGAAAGTTTTCCTGAAATCGGCCAAAAGCATTAACTGAAACTGACTATTCAATATTGCAATAACAAGCCGCGAAGAAACACGTAAGCAAAAAACTAAGCTGAATTAAGGTCTCTTTGTCTAGCTTTGAAATTTTCTTTTGATTCCAAACCCATCTGATCGGTTCGCCTTCAGAGAGTTTTGAGCATTTATTTAGCTCAGTAAAATTAAATAGTGACGACTGATGTGGACCGCAAATGTCATTCAATTCTACAAGTTAAAGAAAATGATAGACGGATTTTAACGCCTCGAAAAGGTCTCCTGGGGAGAATTTTTTTACGGGCCAAAGCTCCTCAGGCTTGAACATGGTGATGAAATCCTCTGTGATTTGTGCCTGTACTTGTCGTGTGCGCTGCATGGACTTGTTCAGTACTCGCAGATCGAGGATAACGCGGATGTCATTTGGATTTTTGGGTTTTGGTTGGACGACTAGCGGCGAGCACCAAGTGATGGATTCGTGTTCTGGAACCTTTTCCATGATGTCTTTATCTACAAGTTCTTCCATTCTCTTCTTTAGGGGTTCCATCAGGTGGTATGGTACTCTCCGTGGTTTTTGTGCAACTGGCTGCGCATCATCCTTAAGCGGCAAATGGATGTTAAAGTCTTCTCCGTCGCGTTTTGCTTTGCCAATGCCTTCAAATCTTCCTTTATACTGGAGCAAAATCCTATCCAGGTCTTCGTTTCCGGTTTGTATTTTGTTAATGGTCTGGATTTCATCACGGTTTGGTTCTTTCAGTCCTCCATTCGCATCGAATTTGATCATCCCAAGTCTTCCAGTGTTTGTCTTCCAAGTAAGGGTAAGGAGTCGATTTTCCCTTGAATGTTGCGATCTTCGCCCGCGTTTTCCGTGTTTTGTTTTCCAGCGTGACGTCGCATTCCCCAGTGACTGGAAGATTTCAACTTGATCTGCGTGTCCTGTAATTCTATCTCAGGTGTTGCCCGTAGCAACTCATTGAACTGATGTTCGTCCATGACGTTTGTGTCCGCGCCTGTATCCGGTTCAACCTCCAATTTGGTTCCGTTTATCCAAATCTTGCATTTGTTTTTCTTGGCGTTTGTTTGTGCTATACGGTGGACGTTCATATGCTGTATAATTCGCGCGATGTCTTCGTGGTTTGATGTACATCGATAGCACGTCGCACTCCTGTCACGCTTGTCCTTTGAGACTTGTTCCGTCGCGTCATGG
>JAEMWC010000771.1:207500-282500 GCA_016490735.1 Pachyseris speciosa
ACCATTATTCAGCGATCATTCCATCCGGATTTTTCTGGCAAATGGTAAGCACCCACTATCTCGTACATGTTACCTTGCTCCAGACAAACCAGGCCGTCAAACATCACATCAAAGCCATGATACTCTTCAGCATCACGATATTTACGTTCGGAGATATACAATCCTGACTGCTTCACGATACACGAACCATTCATTTTTATCTCAAGACTGACGAGGTAGCTGCATGCTTCAAGGCCAAAGTGCTCCACACCATGGAGGTTGATATCCTTGCTCACAGTGACGCAAATACAATCAATTTTGCCCGACATGTAAGTCTCGGGATTCGGACTGACGAAACCCTTAAATCTTTGGCATTCTTTAACTTCAAGTCTTGAAGCAACTGAGAATTCTAAAGAGGAAGTCAGTACATTGTTATAGTATTTCATCACGTTAACAAGTTCCTTTTTTGTCAAAATGTTACAATCAGGGACGACTGATATGAACTCGGTTTGCGACATCAGTGGGAACCGGATTGCTTTAACAATCTCCTCTCCAATGACCTTTCTTTTCATCTTCCTGTGAAGAGTTATTCCCTGCCTTTCACCTTCTTTTGCAGCCCAGCGGTCGACGGCTTCGAACAATTCAACCTCTGGGACGTGTAAAAGTTCTCTCTTCACAACAGATTCCACGAGAGACCGCTCAAGCGTGACAAATTCCTTTGACGTCACAGCTTCCTTTGCGTTCATCTCAATCACTTTCCAGCATCGATCTTCTAATTCTTTATCCTCAAATTTCTGAGCGTATGGCAGAATGGAGAACGCATTGGATGCTTCCAAGTTGTCTCGCAGATATTCAGCGCGGTTATCAGCCAGTGAAGGCATCATGTATTTCTTCGCCAAGTAAAGCACATACATCACGTTACTTCCGATTAGCCTCACTATGTCGCTGTATAAGAAACGAAACAACTCCAACAGACTCTCGTACTCACAGTCAGGTAGTTCAATTGAGTCTGTAGTCTCCGCCATTTGACCATAGAACATGGCATAGAACACACTGGGGACTGCTGATTGCAAGAACAAACTTGTGAGCTGGTATCACTTTAGTTTCACTTTCGCCATTCGACACAGGAACAACAAACTTCACATCGCTTAACAACTCGTTGTTCCAAAGAAACGCCACTCTCTCTAAGACGGTTCCCCTTTTCGTCTGCCAGCTATCCTCTGCTATTACAGCTTCCATTTTGCACAGAACAAAAGTACACCTGATTCGACTTCGCCTAAAAAAGAGTAAATTGAAACGCGAGAGCAACTCTCTTTGAAATGGACGGTATGAGCTGGGTACCAGCTGCAATTTCCTCGAGGGGACACGCTGTCTCGTTTTGGATTTACGTACATCAATATCCGGCTGACCTGCTCTCTGTGTGTTTGAGTTCCGAGGAACAAAATGGCTGACAAGTAAAGAGAAGTAACCAACAGCTGATGTTTGATACGGGAAAATTGATTTTTGGCTTCCAAAAATGCATTTACTGACCAGGGAGGGAAAACAAATTGCTCTTCACAGCCAGCGCGCTTGAATATCACTGAAAGTAGTAGTTTTCTCCAAGCACGTTGTGAGCCACTTACCCCTCAAGAATATTTTTTTAAAATCACTTTTCCCTATAGGAGCATTCACAGGAGGGTATTCTTTTGCTTTTTTATACACTGTACATAGGCCAGAAAATGAAATCATCCCATTGCACCTTTTAATAGATTGACAGGATAGTATGCGCTAATCAGCTCTTTTTGATAACTCAATTCCGTGAGCTGTCTTTGATGTGCAAACTTATTATAAACCTACGGAATCCTCTCAATACACGAATTTCTGAATCACCCACAAGGCTTCACGAAAGGCTTTATCAAAAAGAGGCCTTAAGCCTTGTAAGAACTAAATCCTCTAAGTCTAAGTTTGAGGGAAACACTAAAATCTTTTTATAACACCTGAAACGTAACGGTTACCCTGTTACCATTTTGTAACGGAAAAACTTTGGAAAAGACTGGGCTCCAGAGTGCCACTTGACGGATTGTGGGATTGTTTGGGAAAAGGCGATTTTCTCTTTGCGATTTTCGTAGAAAATCCCACAGGGAGCAGAGGAGTCCTATTTGACCGTAATTCCAGTTAAATACACTGTACAATTGCAGCGCGAATCGATCTTGTCGATTTGAATCCCATACAAGCGATCGTGTTACGCTCCTGTCACGCTGAGGATACTTCACAAATTAATGTGATCAAGTAAGCTGAAGCCACTCAAAGGGCACTAAGGCCACAAGGTAGCGGGCATTAGCCCTTAAATCTACCAAAGCAAAGATTGAGCCCAAACATTAGCAGCCATGGACAGCTGTTTTTTTTTTTTTTTTTGATAAAATTTATTTACACAAAGGCCAAAGGGTCGTTGATAAAAAGAGCAAATACAATACAATATGACGGCGAACGCAAAGAAAAAAGCACTAATTACAAAAGATCTAGTTCAAAATGACAATTGCATAATTAGTATACCAATTAAAGCAATCGAGGACATTACTAATTAAAGGACATCACTAATACGTGTTAAAAGAAAAATTGCAGAAACCGGACAAGAATATGCCCTGAGAGAGGAAGGAGGATTACAACCTACTAAGTAAAGACAATCTCGTTATCTGCATTGACAGAGCAAATAATATTATTAGTGGACCAAACACACCTAACTCTGTCAAAAGCATCACAGCGGATACGCAATTTGACATCTTTAATAATCATATCAATGATGGCGCGAGAATCTAAAACGTTATTTCGGAAAGTCGCTGGGTTTCTGGTTCGCCAAACAAAAAACAAGATCGAAGCAACTAAATAGTGAAAGATAGGAAGAGAAGGGGAAGACGGAGCATCAGAGAGAGGAAGGAGAACAGAAGAAAAGGATAACACAAAAGGAGAGCCCCGAAGACGAGAAAGAAAGGGAACAAAATAATTCCAGACCCGGATCACTCTAGGACAGGAAACAAAACAGTGTTCAGAATTTTCCTTGCGCGAGCACACAGCACAACAATCAGAACTAATATAACCCCAGGATTTAAGAATGGACCTGACACGAACTGCATTATGCAAGAGAAGCCATAAGACATCATTTTTGCGATTTTCAATTAACTTAAGGCGCGATTTGCGCCAAACCGAGGTCCACCGCTCTATGGGACGGCCCACAACAGACCTCCACAAGCCGGCACACCTAGGCGCAGCACGTGGGAAATCAAATAAAAGCAAATAAATTTCCTTACAAGAAAGATCGTCAGGTAACGCACCATACTTATCAAATAGCTGCTGGAAAATGTTTAGACATCTACGGTAAAAAAGAGAAGGCTCCGATGAAGACGGAACCAGATTCGAAGCAAAAGCAAATCGCGCGTCAAGTTTTGCTAGGCGATTCCCGATAAAATAACGGGCCAGATAATGCCATTTGTGGCCACCAAAATTATCGCGGAGACTACAAAAACAAGATAGACGAAGACTAACACATTTAGAACGAAAGTAAACAACGTTTAAGCCACCAAGTTCGATAGGCGCGCAGCAACGCTGCGACTGACGATCTCCGTTTTACCTTTCCACACAAAGACCATACGAGACGATGAAAACGATCACAAACCCAATTGGCAGGCGCGATAATTTTGGCCACGTGCCAAAACCGGCTAGCGCCAAGTACATTAACAATCATTGCACGGCCTGAAAAAGACAGCTCTGACTGTTTCCATAAATTAAGAACGGTTTCTAGTTTGTCAAGCTTCGATTTCCAGTTATCCGACTCGACAGATACTAGGCCATTTGAAAAATAAACCCCCTAAAATTTTCATTTTCGATACCCGATCTCCGAAGGGAGAGGTACCATTCGTTCTCCACCGCCCAAGCCACATAGCCTCTGACTTGGAGGAGTTGAGCTTGGCGCCTGAGCCTAGTTCATACTTATGTACAACACGCAAAAGATGACAGAGAGAAAGCTCGCTTTTAACAAAATTAGTGACATCATCGGCGTGCTGGGAGATTTTAAATTGAAGACCCCCAGCTCCGGGAAACCGGAAGCCCTCGATTTGCTTACATTTCCTGATTTGAGCTGACAAAACCTCCGATACCAAGACATAAAGAAGGGGAGACAGGGGACAACCCTGCCTCACTTCCCTCTCAAGGAAAACGGCGCTAGTGAGATTGCCATTACAGATAATACGTGAAAAGACATCATTATAAAAGAGACGCACCCAGCGACAAAAGAAAGGACCAAAACCAAATTTAGAAAGAGTGCGCATAAGAAAACCATGGTCAACGCTATCAAAAGCTTTTTCCTGGTCTAGCGTAACAAGAATGCCAGTTTCATCAGTTTTGTCAATCATATCGAGTGTATCACGGATTAACTGTAAGTTAGAATAAATCGATCTTCCCACCACGCCGCACGTTTGATCGTGATGAACAATAGAACTCATCACCGTTTTTAAACGCTCTGTGATTACCTTGGATGCCAGTTTATAATCTGAGTTTAGGAGAGATATTGGACGCCAATTTTTCGGCAATCACCTATCATCCTTTTTGTACAGCAAGCGCAAGAGAACCTCACGCTGGCTGTCAGTTAGGACCCCCAAACGATAGTTTTCGTTAAGAACTAAAACGAGAATGTCGCCCAAATCATCCCAGAAAGACAGATAAAATTCAGGCGGAAGACCATCAGACCCAGGCGATTTACCAGTCTGAAGGCCTTTCAGGGCAGAAAAAAGCTCATCTTTCGTTATTTCACCCTCACAGCTTTCGCGTTCAAGGTCCGTTAATGAAAATTCAAGGTCGTGAATTATTTCAGCTTGAATCTGTACGTCAAGGTCATCTTTGCTGAAAAGATTTTTATAAAAATCGACAAGAATAGACTCAACATCAGACTGTGATGTTTTCTCCACACCATTTGAATCGAAGAGACAATCAAACGAATTCTTCTCAGCTCGCTTTTGCTCGAGCCGAAAGAAATACCGAGTTGGTTTTTCACCTTCCTCGATCCATTTGGCACGTGAGCGAATTTTCGCGCCCTCCGCCTCTCGTAATAGGAGGGACGAAAGGGCACTTTCGAGGTCTCTTATTTCCGAAGACATAGAATGGTCACCTTGTGAAAAGGCATGCTTGACCCAGATTAAACGTTTAGTCAAGCGATTACGTTCGAGATTGGCAATTTTACGCTTACGATAAGAAAAACCAATGCATGCGTTGCGGATAACAAGTTTTAAACTATCCCACCATTTCCCCAGAGAACAGAAATCAGCAATACGACCCTTGTGACTATTAATGAGCGCTGACAATTCACGCTTAAAGTCTACATCAGACAAAAGGGCAGTGTTAAATTTTCAAATACTGTTTCGAGGACCAGAGCGATTGTCAACAGACAGATTTAAAACAACAAGAGGCTACAATTAGGCTAAACTCGGGCTTGCAAAAAACAGTATTGTATCCCAAACTTAGCGCTAAACAAAAGAATAGAGGGAAGTCTGTCTTTCTTACATCGGACGCATTGTGTTTAGCTTGTGTTGGAGTCTATTTCTTTAGACCCCTATCAACAACAAATTATATATTCCTCTAAAATACAGCTCAACCATTGAGAACAATAATTATAACACTTGTAAAAAATATTTCTAAAAGAACAAGAAAAAGAGAAACAGAAAAAATAAAGCCCGTGATATATACCTCTAAAAGACAAGCGTCACAGGCAGGAACAATGACCTTTAGGCCACAGAGGTTTATCGTTATGCAAGGTGATAAAAATAGTGTATTGATTCCAAAAAAAAAACTAAGCACACTTGTTTTCGCTTCGATGGATAATTGTTTGAGAAAGGAAACGCTTATCGAACGATGTAGGATTTTTTCGCATAAACGTTAATGGAGTCTCGGTGAAATGTGAGTAGAAAATTAATTAGCAGAGGGAAACTGTTTACAAATACATCAATCCAGGGTCATTTGAAGCACAAGAAAGGAACGTTTCTGGACAGTTTCAAGTGACGCTAGTACATTTGTAAAAACTAATCGCTTATCATTCAAAAATTAAAGTCCAGAAATTGAGATATTGTGGGAAAATAGTAAATAAACTACCTGTCAAAGTCTCAGGGGTGTGTGATATCCCGTACTTGAGTTATTCAACAAAATGTACATCTCAATGGAGCGGATACGGGGAACACGGCAGTCCATCTGGAATTAAATTTTGGTCATGTTAAAAGCTTTCTTCTCGCTGTTGAACTTGCAAACATTCGTTTTGTTCAGACTTCAAAGACACAAGGTGAATCGACGTTTTCCGATACGTGACAACAGGCATCATTCTTGCTGTTGATATGAGATTTACACTTCCGAATCTCTCGGCCGTGAAAGGTCAAACTCCCTTTGTCTGTAGTCTCTAATTTTTGGCGCTCCCCTCGCGTCGCGTCTCCTCGCAACTTCGCGCGCGCACGTGTCTTTCGCCCGCCCCACAATCCATCGCCAAAATTAGAGACTACTCGCAGTCTACTGAAGCAGACACGAGGAAACACGGCAGTCCATCTGGAGCTAAGTTTACTCATGTTAAAAGCTTTCTTCTCGCCGTTGAACTTGCAAACATTCGCATAGACACTTCTCTTAACGTATTGTTTGTTCAGACTTCAAAAGACACAAGGTGAATCGACATTTTCCGATACGTGACAACAGGCATCACTCTGTTAAAAATAGTTAGCGCTTGCGCAGAAACGCCGGAAGTGAGCTTTGTGGATGATACTCGACGACGAAAAAGAAGAACTGTCGGTAATCTTAGACCGGGGCGCCGCGCGAGACGCGGGCAGCCCGAGTAACAAAATCATGGTCCGAAAAAGGACACGGTAAAACTTTGTTTAAGCAAACGTATATCACTAAACTTTGAGAAATCAAAAAACGATCAAGGCGCGATGCCTGAGAACTGTTAGCCCAAGTAAAAGAAATTCCACGAGGATTTTGTTTACGCCAAATGTCAACAAGTGAGCAATCAGACATGAAATTACGAAGAACACGTTTATCAGGCAGGCGATTTTCAGAGCAATGCAAGCGATCAAGAACATTATCAATACAATTAAAATCGCCAGCGATCAAACGAACAGGAGAAAGAAAATAGGAATGTAATCCTTCAAAGAAGGCCCTGCGCTCAGAAACGGTATTTGGAGCGTAAATGTTTACAATATTAAATTTGTGTGACCCCAAAAGCACCAATGCACTAATAACTCTGCCATCAGAATCAAAACCATATCGAGAAATCTTGCCCTGGAATCTAGGAGAGACAAGCAAGCCAACACCGGCCGACCGGCCACCCCCAAAAGACCGGCCACCCCCCAAAAGACCAGAGACAATCACCAATATCAAAATCAGCCCGATACAATTCGTGTAAGGCTAGATCACATCTAGCGGGGGTAATTAACCCCGAGCATTTAAGGTGGCAACTTTTAGCATTGGCGCTAATGGCGACTCCTCCTCCTCCTTCGTACTCTTATCCACTCAGACGCATCATCAGAGTCAGATTCAGAGTTATTGCTGTGATCTCGCTCACGGGTTCTTGATCTATGACGGCTATCATCCCTATAGTAATCCCGCTCGCGACGGCGATCGCGATCCCGATCGCGGTCCCGCGTCGAAGCACGGTCGTACTCACGGTCCCGGTGTCCATCGTGTTCACGATCATACTCACGGGACTCGCGTGGACGATCGCGAACCCGCTCACTGTCCAACGATGCATCAGCATTTTTTCGAGAGTTTCTTTTACGATCTTCCTTCTGATCATCCTTCCTCTTTTCTTCTTCCTTCCTCCTGTCCTCGTGCTTCCTTTCCTCTCTCTTCCTCTCCCTCTCACTCTTCTCGGGTGCTACCGTCGCACTATTCATCTTAGGGGAATTTCGCTGAGCCTTTTTACCACTGGAATTCAATTGAGTAGATGCCCCGCCCGACGCGGCCCCCGCAGCGCGAATAGCCTCGACTTGTTCCGGCGAACGCGAGGCCAGACTCGCGTACGAGGGCGACGCGGCCGGTTGGGAAATTACGGTCGGCGGGGAAGTTACGGTCTTCGCAACATAAGCATATGATGAATTGGAAGGCTGAACATCAATGTTTGCACTGTACAACAAGAATGGACAATCCAGGGCGGGATGTTCATTCGAACGGCAAATACAACACCGAGTAGACTCCTCGAGCTGGATACCAGATACGAATGAACTCGCCTGCAATAAAAACAGTGGACGGGATGTCCATCTGAAGGCGCATTCGAGCAGTACGAATCCCATTAAAAATAGAAGACGCAACTCTATCTCGACGAAAAGAAAAAACCTTTCCGTACGCCGAAAGCCGCCAAATTAAAATTGTATCCGGCAATTCGGTCGGAGCTTCGAAAACTTTTACAAGCACCACTTTCCTTTCACAATCCCCAAGAAAACTTGGCAACCATTGATCCAAACTTCTTGAAGGCCGAGGGCAACATTTTTAGCGTCACTAGATTCAAAGGACACAATCCACGTGTTGTTTGAAGCGCGGCGCTGTATTGAATTTATCGTATCAATATCCAGGCCCGCTTTGTCAAGCCTTCTAGAATGTCTTGACTAGAGCAGAGGGTGTCTATTGCGAAGTACACAGATAACTTGTCGGAGACTGGCGCTAGCATTAGAGATTGCGTGATTTAAGCAGACTTAACTTGATGATAGGAAACCCATGTGGATATCATTTCGTGCGATAAGTAGTTTTGTTAAATAGCCGACGATGATGTGTCAAGGACCGGAAATCAACCTGTAATACGCTCTCATGCAACATTGCATGCAATGTAGAGTATAACAGATAAGCGTCCAGTGTTTTTGTGTGCTGTCGAGAGTTCAGTTGAGAGTTAGTTGACCTTGTAAACCAGTCGAGGGAAGTTTACCAAACCAGTTGTGTTAACCAGTTGAGAAGGAGCCTGTGAGCCAATAAACCTACGTGTGGATCTGTGAGTATATTTGCCCTGATTTATTTTCCCTTTTGTGAGATTCGTGGGGAATCGTTATTCTTGGAGGCAAACGTTTCCCACACCTGGCACCTCCGACAGGACGCGCTCAATCAAGAGCAAAAACATGGAAGCCTTAACTACCAAGCTCGAGCAGCTAAAGCTCGCTGTGAGCAGAACCGAATCGATAATAGCGCAGCACAACGAAGTAGCGATTGAAAGACATCTCTCCGCCCTTAAAACCTTGTCTATGGAGGCCGACAATTTGAAACGAGCGGTCGAAGAACAAAAACTCGCAGCGAAAGAGGACCTTGAAGAGGTTAACAAGTGGAATGACAGTGTGGACACCAAGATCTTTGCTGCAGACGAAAGCGTCAAGATCCTAAAAGACAGTATCGAGGAATTCCGTCAAACAATGCAACTGAAGAAGCAAGAGAAAGAAGTGGACTTCGAAAAGAAGCTGTTTGAAACCAAGATGAAGTTCCAGACTGAGCTACAACAAGCGAAAGAGAAGAGTGAAGGAGCGAAAATTCAGAACGGAACTAGCCTGCGAGCAAGCTCTCCTATTTGGGGATATCGTGAAAAGTACACGCGCGAGAGGCACGCGAGAGGAGACGCGACTGCGGAGGGCGGGGAAGAGAAAGGAGAGCTTGCAACCATCTCTCATAAAATTTCATTTCCACCCCGGAAACCCCGGGACATTGTAAAGCGTGAAAATTGTCACCACAGACATGCCGCAAATTAGAAAACTGACAAGCGCCTGTCAAAGTTAGACAGCCGAGCGCGCGTAATTTATTTTCGGCTCAGACAAAATGGCGGACAATTTGAGTGAGTTGGATGATTGTATGTCTGATGTTTTGAAGAAGTTCCAGTTAGTCTCGGGCTTGCAGTTCAAACTCCGACAGGAACAAGTTATTGCGACTTCGTGCAAAACCAAACGATTGCTGAAAGCAGATAACTGTTCTGGATCACAACCCTTTAAAACAGAGTTTTACAGGTTTTACAATACTCTTTAAACTCTGTGGAAACGCGGCGCTTCAAGGCCGTCGGTAACTCTTCCTTCAATTCTTCTACATCGAAAATCGCATTCGCAACAGCTTCCCACTGCTTCAGCGCAATGTTTTTGACCAATGATATGGTTTTTTATCTTCTGGAGAGCGGACTTCAACGTGTCCGGTCGGATAAGAAATCAATACCTTGATTTTAGTTTCTTTTGCATTTAAAAACTCGTCCACATTCAGAAGACTAAGGTCGTCGTCGCTGAAATCGACAACATTCTCTTTGTCCGTTCCGGAAATCGAGAACAGTGCTTTCCTGGACTTAGCTCTTTTTCGATTTACTCTTGTTTCTCCCTCTTCTTTCTCTTGTTCTTCTCGGCGGTCAACTGCTATTTCTTGGTCAGCTACTCTGCCATGAACTTGTTTGAATTTTGCTGCTCAGTGGACTTCGATCGGGCGAGGAAACCGACGTTGGAAGGGAGCGTTTGAATCTCTCTTCGCTCGAATCAATGTTCTCGTTGTCAGAATTAATCAAGGCGCTTGAAACAAAGGAAAACAACTGATGAAGGTTTCTGATCTTCCTTCCACAGGAACTACACACTCGCTCCGACTTATCCTCGCAATATTTTACTGGCAAGCCAACATTTTCACACAGCTTTGCCAGAATAACACCAAACGAGCCCTTCTGCTTTGAGGGCTGAAACAAGTTCTCGGTTCCAATATGACGGGCCTGAGATCCAAATTTGACTTTAAATGAACAACCACACAGACGACAGTTGTCTCTCACAGAAGGAGAAAGCGATTTTCTTCCTCTGCCGGTTCTCTTTTTCGGAGTGAGCTCCGCGATCGTCGACATAACACGGGTTTTTTGCCAAAAGAGCATCGTGTTTCTACATTTCCCGCGAAAATTTAGGGCAGGCCGGCTAGGCCTGTTATCAATCAACTTTAATTTCCGGAACGTCATTTTTCAGCCAATGGTATTTCCCTTCGTCTGGGCGAAGTACAAATGAAAATTTGAAAGGGATGGTTGCAAGCTCTCCTTTCGCCGGCCCCTCGCGGCTTCGCCGCTCGCTCGCGCGTTCGCGCGCGGCTCGCTTCGCTTCGCTCGCCCAAATAGGAGAGCTTGCTCGCAGGCTAGAACGGAACTACCGATGGCGGATCTGTCTCAGGCCATGACCTGCCGGCGAAACTACCTAAGCTCCAAATAGCTCGTTTGAATGGCACTTATGAGGACTGGCCCAGGTTCTGGAACCAATTTGTGGAAATCATTGATAAAGCGACAATGCCTGGCGTGACAAAATTCGCCTACCTAAAGTCTTTCCTCGACCAGAAAGTCAAACATTCAGTAGAAGGATTGCCATTTACAAATGAAGGATACAACAGAGCCAAGTCCATACTGCTGGACAAATACGGGAAAGATTCGGAGATTATCAAGGCCTACTCCCAACAAATATTTGACCTGCCTTTCATACCTAACCAGAACCCTCACAGAATTCACGAATTTTGCGACAAATTGACTTTTTCAGTGCAGTCCTTTCAAACAATGGGGAAACTGGAACAAGTTAATGGCTATGTGGCGATGACTTTGGACAAGTTGCCGGCGATCAGAGGGGACTTAGTGAGAACAGACTCATCGTTTGAAAATTGGACCTTTGCCAAGTTGGCAGAAGCATTGCGACTCTGGACTCGAAGAAATCCGATCAGTAAACCAGATGACAGAAATCAGCAAGATGATAGAAACCGACGCGATGACAGAAAGAGAGATAAGCCCCCATTCCGTGTGTACAACACGCAACAAAAGAATGGCACAAGCAAGCCATCTTGCGTGTATTGTGACGCGACAGAGCACAAGTCCTTTAACTGCACCAATGTTGTTAATTTGGCTGAAAGACGGTCGATTCTGCTTCGAAAGAGGTTGTGCTTCAATTGCACCGGCCCACACAAAGCTGAAAATTGTCGCAGCAAAATGGCATGTCAGAAATGTAACAAGAAACACCACACCTCAATTTGCGACAGCGATCAAGGTACTCAAAGGTCCGAAGGATTGTTGACAGCCCATCAGCGTGACAAACTAGAAGTGGTGTATCCCGTAGTTCTAGTTAACGTTAACGGAATCAAAACCAGAGCCCTATTGGATACTGGAGCTGGAAGCTCATACGCCTCTGCTCAGCTAATCAACGCCTTGCACATCAAACCTGCAAAAATCCAAACGAAACGAATCGAAATGATGCTTGGCTCCATGACAACCAAAGTGGAAATGTATGACGTCAACGTGACATCTATTAGTGGCGATTTTAGTATGGGCGTGTCAGTTTCCAAAGTCGACAAACCTGAGCTTATGACCCTGGAAAACCCAAAGTATGAAGAGTTAATGGAAAAGTACACACATATGCGTGGAGTTTACATGGATGACAAGGACACAAAGCCGCAACTGCCAATCCATCTTGTACTAGGTGCTTCCGAGTACGCAAGAATCAAGACTAGCACTTCTCCAAAGATAGCATTGTCAGGTCAGCCTGTGGCAGAGAAAACAACACTCGGCTGGACAATAATGTCACCAGGTCTCGAAAACGAAACCAGTACTACCCTCCTCACCCAGGAAACCAGCGTGGATTTCGAACAGCTCTGTCGTTTAGACGTTCTTGGCCTCGCTGACTCTTCAGTCAACGACCAGGATGTAGTCTACTCCGAGTTCAAAGAACAGTTGAGTCGCCATCCGGACGGACATTATGAAACCGGTCTCCCCTGGAAAGGAAGTCATCCACGTCTGCCCACAAACAAGTCTGGCACCCTTAAAAGACTGCACCAGCGCTTAAAAAGACTCGAACGTACCTCTACCTATGACCAGTATGACGCCATAATCCAGGAACAAAAAGATGAACGAATTGTCGAGTCATCTCCTGCCGAACCCAAGGGGACCGAGTTTTACATACCACACAGGGCAGTAGTTCGTGAAAATGCAGAAACTACGAAGTTAAGAATTGTATACGATGCCTCTGCCAGAGAAAGCCCCAACCAGCCATCTTTGAACGATTGTCTTCATCCGGGACCCCCCTTGCAGAATCTGCTATGGAACGTATTAATCAGAGCTCGGTTTTATCCAGTACTGCTAACCGGAGACTTGCAGAAAGCGTTTCTACAAGTACGTATTAAGGAAGAAGAGCGTGACGCACTCAGATTTTTCTGGAAATTTAAAGGACACTCTGAGATAGAGACTTTAAGATTTACACGGGCCCTGTTCGGGCTTACATCATCTCCTTTCCTGCTGGGAGGAGTGATTCACCAACATTTGAAGGCATGGGAGGAACGAGAGCCAGAATTAGTCGCCCAAATTAGGAAGAGCATCTACGTCGATGATTTAATCACCGGAGCACCGACAGTCCAACAAACTCAAGAGCAGAAGAAAAAGGCCATTACGATCTTCAGCGACGGTCAGTTCACCCTCCACAAATGGAAGTCCAACGCCGTTGAGTTAACACAACCTGCTGAACAACACGACAACGAAGAGCAGAGCTTCGCAAAACAACAACTTGGTACCAAGACATCTGAGACCAAGCTACTGGGACTACCCTGGGATCCAGCCAATAGATAGATAGATAGTTTATTTATATAAAACGTCGCAGCCAATAGGCTGAATTATGTCCTATAATATTTACAATAATAAAATTATGATAAACTATAATAATAATAACAATAATAATTACAACTGAAAACTTATCACTAGTTAAAATTCACAAAATTGTTCAAAAGTCCTTGGCTTTAAAACTATTTACAAGATGGCATTGTGCATTAAAAAAGGTGTTCTTAGCCCTCTTTGTGTTAAATTTGATGTTAAAAGTTCTTGGGTTTCTTAGTGAGTACGTAGTGCTGAACTGAGGTGGTAATAGATAATGCAGGCGATGGTTTTTGTCTTCGAAAATATTGTCAAAAGACACTTACAGAGGTCTTGATGGTGATCAGCTAACCTACTTAGGCCTGCTTGCACTAACGCCTCATTATAACTCACGTATGGATAGATAATTGATAACGCTCTTTTTTGAACCCGTTCGAGATCGTTAATTAAGGTAAGTGGAAGGGACGAATAAAAGACTTGGACGGCATAGTCACACACTGACCTAACACAGCTCGTATAGAAAGTAACAATATCACTCTTAGGGACATGGGCGCGCTTTAATTGTAAGAGGAAATAAAGGCGCTTCGAGGCCTTTTTAATAACCTTAGCAACGTGTAAATTCCACGTTAAATTACTAGTGATCGTAACGCCTAATAGCTGACACGTTGAGCGTTTGTTTTCCCCAACAAGAAGTGGAAACAACCAAGAGGGGAGTTCTTTCACTTCTAGCGAAAACATATGATCCCCTGGGACTGATCTCACCCATGACGCTTTGTGGAAAGTTCATTTTCCGGGACATTTGCGAGAGGAAGCTACCCTGGGACGTGCCCCTCCCAGCCGATCTGAATAAGAGGTGGCACAAGTGGCGTTGCAACCTACCAGACACCGTCAGCGTGAAGCGAGCAACGGCACCCTTTAAAGAGCCAATTAAGTCAATCAAACTTCACGCCTTTGGAGACGCTAGTTCGCAAGGCGTATGTGCCGCAGTTTACGCAGTGGTTGATCAAGAGTCAGGGGTCACCCAGGGTCTCATCACGTCCAAGTCGCGCCTATCCAAACAAAACCTGACCATTCCCAGATTGGAGCTCGTTGCCGGCCATATGGCGGCGAACCTAGCGGTCAACGTTCGAGATGCTTTGCTGCCTGATTGTGATCCACTCATCCACTGCTGGTTAGACAGTACTGTTGCCCTCTATTGGATACGCGGAAGTGGAGAGTACCGCCAGTTCGTGGCGAACCGCGTGAATAAAATACAGCAACATCAAGGTATTGTCTGGCATCACGTTCCCACCGATCAAAACCCTGCTGACCTAGGAAGCAGGGGGGGGGGGGGGGGGGAAGTGTAATCAGCGCACCACTATGGATAAACGGACCTCCGTGGTTGTCCTATCCAGATCATTGGCCCCCTAATATTGAAGTTCAGGCCTCGCCCGTGCCCCGAGCAGAGGCCAAGATAGCCAAGGAAATCCTGGCTGTAGCTGTACTAAAGAAAGATGCGTTCACAGAGATGTTGGAGAACCTTAGCCTGTGGAAGACTTTGCGCGTTTGCGCTTGGATCGCCAGATTTCTCGCCAACTGCAAAAGACCGAAGTCAAATAAGAACCAACGGACCACTGACCACAGACGAGATCAAGTCCCAAGAAGTCTGGTGGACCGAACGCGTGCAAGCTGAAGCCGCAAGCTCGAAGAAATTCTCAGCAGATAAACTTCAACTTAACCTGCAGCCAAGGGAAAGCGGTATACTGGAATGCAGAGGAAGACTCATTGGCGCCTACCCAATCTACCTTCCAGACGACAACTTGTTTACTTTCAAGTTCGTTCAACAAGCGCACCTTACGACCCTTCATGGGGGAGTTACCCTTACAATGACCAAGGTCAGAGAAACACATTGGGTCCCTCGCCTGAGAGCGTTGACGAAAAAGGTCATCAAAGGCTGTTGGGGTTGCAAGCGATTTCAAGCCCAGGCTTATCAGTGCCCACCACCAGGAAGTTTGCCTCTCACACGCACCGAAGGAGTGACGCCCTACGAAACTATTGGAGTCGACTTCGCTGGCCCCATAAAGTATCGTGTGACACTGAAAACTGAGGGAAAGGGTTACCTAGTCCTCTACGCCTGCAATCTGACCAGAGGAGTGTACCTTGATCTCATCCCAAGCTTAGAAACAAACAAGTTTCTCACAAGTTTAAAAGGTTTCATCGCCAGACGCGGTCGTCCACGCGTGATCTATTCAGACAATGGAAGCACGTTTAAAGCCGCTGCTGATTGGCTGAGTAACGTAAGGAATAATGAGAAATTCCACAGCTGCCTCGCACAACTTGACCTGACTTGGAGATTTAACCTCAGCAGAGCTCCGTGGTGGGGTGGCCAGTTCGAAAGGCTAATAGGCGTATTCAAGTCGGCTTTTCGTAAGACAGTGGGAAATGGAACCTTGTCCTGGGGAGAATTGTCTGAGGTCGTACTTCATGTAGAAATCGCCATAAATGGTCGTCCCCTGACTTACCTAGAGGAAGATGTTGAAATGCCGGTCTTGACTCCAAGCTCTATGCTACACCTTCGGCCAAACCAGCTCCCCGAATTAAGTGCTCATCACATACAAGAGAGAGACCTAAGGAAGAGAGCAAAGTACCTCCTTCGATGTAAAGAAGCCATGTGGTGCAGGTGGACGAAAGAGTACGTTCGGAGACTAAGAGAGCGGCAAAGCAAAAGCGGAGGAGAGCAGACCCCACACCCCTCGGTAGGAGACGTAGTCATCATACAGGACGAGTCCCGAAATCGAAACTCGTGGAAACTAGGAATCGTGGAAAGGTTAATTGTAGGACGTGACGGGATGATACGCGGAGCACATTCAGAACAATCCAGTGACATTTAAAGGAACAATGGACAATGAACATTTCAATTTAGCTTGTTCAATTTAAAGCGGACGTGATTCGTTAGAGACCAGTTCCGAAAGAAAACATATATTCCTTAGAAAGAAATACATGTGGGGAGTGTGTCGGAGACTGGCGCTAGCATTAGAGATTGCGTGATTTAAGCAGACTTAACTTGATGATAGGAAACCCATGTGGATATCATTTCGTGCAATAAGTAGTTTTGTTAAATAGCCGACGATATGTGTCAAGGACCGGAAATCAACCTTTAGTACGCTCTCATGCCAGTGTTTTTGTGTGCTGTCGAGAGTTCAGTTGAGAGTTAGTTGACCTTGTAAACCAGTCGAGGGAAGTTTACCAAACCAATTGTGTTAACCAGTTGAGAAGGAGCCTGTGAGCCAATAAACCTACGTGTGGATCTGTGAGTATATTTGCCCTGATTTATTTTCCCTTTTGTGAGATTCGTGGAGAATCGTTATTCTTGGAGGCAAACGTTTCCCAAACCTTCTTCAGACGTACACCAGTTTTTACAAACGACCATGTGTTGCCGGGGACTTTAGTAAAACGAGCCCCGCTCCCATCTAAATCTTGCAAAACACTCGGTACAGGAACGAAATCTTCTCGTTCCTCAGCCTCTGGGGACTTGGACCCCTGAGAAGTATTGTTTTCCTGGGAAAATAAGACTGGCGTTTCGGCGACAACATCAACATCCGCATTCTCATCCGCTTCCGCATTCTCATCCGCTTGATTCTCGTCACCTTTTGTCATGCTGACAACTTGGGGGTGAAGATGCTGCTATGTGGGCCAATCAGCAGTTATCCCAACTTGTTAGGCCTCATCAGCATGGCATAGATAATGCTCAGGCTCAAGTACCCACATATCAATAAAACAAGCAATGAAAACGTAAAGCTTGTGGGATGTGGCTGGAGTGACAAGGATACTTCACAAATTAATGTGATCAAGTAAGCTGAAGCCACTCAAAGGGCACACGCTGCTGTTGTAAGCGGATAAGATTCCAACAGCGGCGTTGACAGCTACAGCAGCGTAACACGATCGTTTGTTTGTTGTCTGATCACGTACGTACGGTGAACCTGTACAGCGAATTTAACTGGAAATACGGTCAAATAGGACTCCTCTGCTCCCTGTGAAAATCCCACAATCGCTTGCACGGCTTCTCGATCCCAGTCTTTTCCACAGCGAGCTATTGCCGTAGAAGCTACTTATATCGCCGATCGTTATGCAGAGCCAAGACGGTCAGCCAATATCTGTCGGCTGCGTGTACAATACAAAAGGCTTTGTAGGGGGTAGGATTCATAAAATTAATAAAAAGGAGCTGAGAGAGCTTACCAGGGAAAGCTGCTACAAGAATGGCCATGGCTATACTTGTCGCACTGAGAAGCAGCGAAAGGCTGATATTCCATCAGCTGGAGTATTGCATCAGATGGATTGTTTTGGAGTCCTAAAAGACATCAACGACTAGAATTTTTAACTAGATATAGCGTGGAATAATTTTTTTTGCTCTTCCGACAGATTCAATTTAAATTTAACCTTTAACTAGTAAGCGCAAATTCTTTAGCATTATTGACCCCACAGCTTCAGGTTTCTTAGCCGGCAGGGTCTTCCGGAACGAAAATGTTTCTCTAGCACCAGTTTCTTTAGCATCAGTTTGTCACATTGTTATACTTTTCTTACGAAAATCCAAGTACAACCAGTTGCAAAATTACTTGAGACACACACTTTTCCGACCGAAAAGAGGTCCCCATGATCGCGCAGACTTCTCCTCCCCCCTCCCCTCAACAACGTTGGTACAAATGCGAAACCATGCAGAAACAAGGACCGCGCAAGGGGAGGGGGCGTTAGCCCCTTCCCCCCCCCCCACCCCCCCCCCTTACTTTTCAACAGTAAAAAGCAATTAATACTAAAAACATTGAATTTACTTTTTGATTTAACGTTTTACCGAAAAGTTTTACTGAAAGTAAATAAGTTTCACCACACCATGTCAGTTTTTAAACGCATTTCCAGCCATTTCAGAGGACTTTAATTTAAAATTTTTCCGCGGAGCATGCCCCCGAACCCCCCCTAGTTGACTCACGCTAACGCGTTCGAAGTTAGACCCCCCCCCCAGTTGAAATCTTGCTACGCGGCGCCCTGAGAAAATGTGGTCTAACAACATTTATTAGTGGAGGAGGAGGAGGAAAGTCTTGCTGCCGTGTAGTAACTGCCAAGGGAAAGTTTTAGGAGAACAGTGTGTTGTTTATTGGGAGTGTCTTAACATTTTTATAACTGATTTTAGCTTGTATCAATATAGCATCACGTTTTTGCCGCGTATGATGAACTGCACAGGCTTGCATCTCATCACGACTTGCAGTTCACAACAACGGAAATATAAAAGCGAACAAACAAACATACTCTACGTTATATACTCTATGTAATCGTGGCTAACTAAGGTTCTGGATGAAATAGAAAGGAAACGGTCAGAAAAAAATAAAAACTTCATAGGCAGTTTTCTTTAAATCTCATTTAGCTTTTCTTTGCTCTCAGTTAGTTTCAACTGTCGTCAAGATGAACGCAAAGAACCAGAACTTCGCTGTTGTATTTTCTCTTTGAATATCACGAGCGTTGAGATAAGAACTGTGACAATGAAAAACCAAAAGAAGAATCTGTCCATTACCATGGCAACATGTTTCCATTTCATTTGATTGTCCTCGATTTCGCGGTTCAATTTAGTGTGCGCGGCTAGCACGGCCAAGTCCTTTGCAATACTCTCATGTGGTCCCTTCTCTTTTCCCACTGAATTTCTCGTTATACCATTATTTTGTCTTTTCTGCACTTGCGTTATCGAGCGGCACACTGGAGTCACGTGATTCATTGACAAGAGCGCATGCCCTTGTCCGTCCTGCGATGGGACTTTCACTTGGATGACGTCATTATCGTTGGTGTCGCTGTCTTTGTTTTCTTGTGAGCAGATGCCAATGTGGGCCGCTGGTTTTCTCACACAGAGTAAGTTAGCCAACCAACCAAGCACGCAGATTTCAACCCACGTGGGAATTTTCACAATCGAGCGACTGGAATTTCGGTGATGAATATTCAACACCCAACAAGTTGACATGAGCGACATGGAGACTTCCGCCATGATGGTGATGTAAAACTTGCCGAGTAGCGGAATCGTCTCTGAGTTGCGCGGTAAAGTTTCCGCGACGAGCTGCAAAAATACAGCCATCGCTAGCAGCACGGTGATACTCAGCGTAATGCGCTCTCCTGATTCTGGTGGAAGAAGGAATCCCAACAGTATCATAGACAACATGATCATACACGGAGTGATCAGGTTGAAAGCATAAAACAGAGGCTTACGTCGAATCACCATCTCTATGGTGACATCGGCGAATGGAACTGAGCAGCATTCATAGAACTGAACGTTTTTTTTCTTGGACGCTTTTATGACGTCCCACTCGGCACTTTTTATGTACTTGTCTGAGAAGGTGGGTGTGTTTTCAGTATCTATGTCCAAGTCCGTCACTACAAACGTCCAGGAGCCGAATTTCATAGAACACACTTGCTCGTCGAACGGGAAGTAGGTGACATCTATGTTGCAAGTGCTTCGGAACGAGGCTGGGCTATACCAGGCGTTGCGGCCATCAAACTCTAAAATGACACGTGTCTTGCCACCGCTGAAAACACTGTCTGCACTAAAAGAATCAAACGAAAATTACGTAAGGCTGGCATTGTGAGGAATAGAGAGGCTTTGGAGGACAACTATGGCCGGTAAACTGGAACCTCGAGCGCGACCTCCGGTTTCCAGTGTCTTGAACTTTGTATTGCATGGAGAAGAAGTATTGTAGTATGAAATTTATGCCGGAGAGCATAGCTATAGATTTCCCTCAAATACCAACAGATACCAACCAATGCCCGTTGTGAGGGCTTGGCATTAGTTACGGACTGTACCGCAGACAGAAAGACAGACATACAGATAGACAGAGATCTAAATATTGATGTTGGAGATCTCGCGCATGTGCAGTAGCATCAATTTGAAAAAGCTTCAAGATAATTCGCCGATATATCTTCGATTATCAACGCCATCCATATGGCACACGGAACAAAAAAAACAAAAATCTCCTGAAAAGAGAAATCATTATAGCTGTGGTTTCAATGCGTATTATAAGAAATACGGACCGAAATCAATCCTATGGACCAAATTGGAGATGGCGGACAGATAAAAAGTCTGTTGCTCACTCGAGAGCATCATCGCGCATGTTCGGCCGTGATACTGCTCCTTTAATACCTATAACAAACTCAATTTTGCAAACTGTTCTACTTACCTGTTGTATAGCACGATGTCTGGTATCCATACCAAACTGGGATCTATTCTTATTGTTCCGACTCCGTTATACGCCGTTTTTTCCCACGTTAAGAGCTCGTTTCTCCATCTCTGAAATAAATCATAGAGATTCTGAGATTCGGACACGAATTTAGACTGTCGACAGGTTTCTCGAATTTTTTAAGTTTGCGTTCTGTATAAAGTCCTTCAAAAAAGAGAAAGTTCCAAATTTCTTTACCGACAATAAACTGTAACTCTCAAGTCATTCATCAATAATAATAATAATAATAATAATAATAATAATGATGATGATGATTTTATGAGGCCATTTAAGGTCTCAATGCGCTTCTATGTCACTAATGAAAATAACTATTATTTGCTACAAAATAACAACAATTGATTAAAAACCTGTATATTTCTCATAGTTTAAAAACTGCCGAAGTAAGATGAAACAGAGACTTCATTTTTAAGAGAATTGGAAAGAGTATTCCACAATGTAGGTGCATATAAGGAAAACGCACGTTCACCATATGTCACGGAATTCACGGTAGGAATAGTAAAAAGTAATTTGGAGGATGAAAGTAGATTTCGACGTCAGTGATGGTGTTCTTGTAGCAGTGACAATAAGTAGTTCGGAAAGAGTCTATGAAAGTCTTGAAAAATCTTCAGAGCCATTAATTAACTAAAGACTTACGAACCTGTCTAACCCAAACGTTTGTCGTTATCACCTGATTGCGGTCATCCTGAAAAGGAACAATACAAAATTTACGGATACAGTTTGACAGGTCTGACAGCAGTGGTCAATTTTACCGAGAATATCTCTCTCAAATGTACCCCAATACTGATTTATAAGTTACGTTTTCTTGGTCTGTCTGCGAATTTGTGCGATGAAGCTTGGTCGTCCCGATATTTTGAACGATTCTCACTCCACACGCGGTAGCTTCACTTTGATCTCCCTCTTTCTCCTCTCTGGTTTCTCACAATTTCTATCTCTCCCTCGCGATAAGGTCAGTTTCAATTCAAGTTTATTTAGTCGCAAAATGATTTTTTGAAGCCTGTTCCCTTTGCTGTGTATCACACAATCTGATTTCATTGGTATCGCCGGAAACTTTCCAATAGAGACAGAGATACTCAGGGTTCATAATAGTACCTAGAGTGGCCCGATCTTCAAATAATTGCTTTAAGACCAAAAAAATACTCAAACCACTATGAAGACATTTTAAGGGCATAGCCCGCGTTTTAGGGGTTGGTGGGGCCCGCCAAAGCTCGCATGTAAACTTTACAACCCTTTTGTCACAAATAAATCAGTGCAAAACAGTACAATCAACGGAACTGATCAGTTGAATTTGTGTACTACTTGACTCAAGAATTGCAAGACCGCGTATTTTATCAGGGATCGCGGAGGAGGAGGGGGGGGGGGGGGGCGGTGGGGGGATGGCGGGCGAGGGGCTTGGGCTTTTTAGGGCTCCAGATGACGTGGATAATGTATGCATTTTACCACTTGAACTTGGCTATATGTTTCAGCCCCACCACATTAAAATGGTCCCATGCGGTCCCTGTTTATAGCCAGTGCCAGAAGGGGATATCTGTTTCACTTTCTCATCATATTGGAATAAGGGTCTTACCACGTTTACTAACTGGACAACCTCAAGTCCAAAAGTTACGTTTGTTTGGGTTTTTATTTGGAGCACTGGACGAGCATTCCTGTTGTAACCATTCAGCAGTGCGGAAATTAACGTTTGTTCGGCGGAGGGGTTTGAGGCTTGCACTGGAAGAAAACAAATTACTTTTAATCCTTTTTCTAGAAGAATGCAGCTAAAGAATGAACATGAATTTCATAGGCCAAACCATTTCGAAAGAGGTGAAATGAACAACTTTATTTAAACAGAAGCCTGAACTCCTGTGAAGTTATAGTGAATGCTCCTCAATCAAATGAGTTGAGCGCTCTACGAATACATTCTACCCAGGAAACAAGTATATATATATACATATATATATATATATATATATATATATATATATATATATATATATATATATATATATACACAAAAGATCTGCTATCAATGGGAGCCCTGAGGGGAGGGAGCGCTGAGGGAAGTCAGTTAACTCACTGGAAAATGGAGTATAAACGTTGAACAAACATAAAATATGGCCGCATCCAAAGTGAACTGATTTTTCTTTTTCAGACCACTACTTATGGCCATGGGGCCAAGAGAATTGGCCCCTGAACTCAACATTTCTCCAGAGAAACCTCCTTTTAGTATAGTGGAACTTTTAATTAAGGGAATCTGTAATAAGAAGTAATATTGGAACCTATCGTGTGTAATGAATTGCAAACTAATATGACAGAACAGACCGTGGATTACCTGGTGATAATTGAAGGAGGACAACACAGATAATCAGTCGGCGACTGTCAAGAACAACTTCCATAGCTCCAAGGAGACGCACAGAGTCGAGATTTTACATTTTACCTGAAATGTAAAAAACGGTGTTCGGTAGTAGCAGCGAGTGGTAGTAGTAGCAGCAGCAGCAGCAGCAACAGTAGTAGTAGCAGAAGTAGCAGTAGCAGCAATCGCAGTCACAGTCGCATTAACAGTCGCAGTTGTAGTGATGGTGGTAATGGTGGTGGTGGTAGCAATAGCAGTTATTTTTGAACAGCCGAGTCATTATTTAATAACTCTAACCAGTTAAATGGCATTAAATTGGTTTCAGTGCTTTACTTGACTCGTCGCATGCAGATCGCAAAAACCTTTTCTTGTCGAAGTTTTTCGCAAATTCAAACCCCACGAAAATATGACGTTAAAAGGTGTCTGTACACCTCAGCCAGCTTAATATTAAGCAGAAGAAATAGGCACTTTGTGAGTGCATGTGGCTACATGCACGCATGCGCTCCTATCCTGCCATCCCGAGGTTTTAGTCACTCGGACAAAAGAGGCAACTGCTTAATGCTGTTGACGCACACACAAATATTTATATATATAACGGAGTCCTACGAATTATTTCTGAGAGGCAGACCTTGGTCTTGTTATATTTGACTTTTTAATAAAATACCCGTTATTAATCTCTTTGTTTTACCAATGAAGATTTCCGTAAACACTTGATATACACTGTGATCAATATTTGCTAACGAGGAAATGTTTTGCGCTTTAACAAAAAATCTACCTAAAGCCACAAGTCGATTAAATCATCCACAGTTTGATGTGGACTGTGAAATGAATGTCTTTATACTTAGTCATAATTCCAAAATTCGCTTTCTTGCAATTGTGCAGCGCAACGAGAACAACACCACAGAAGAATATACTCGGCATCATAAGTGGACTGAGTTTGTTCAGGTTCTTTTAATACTCTGCTCCGAGAGGTTTTTCTCCGGGTACTCCGGTTTTCTCCTCTCTCCAAAAACCAAAATTTGATTTGATTTGATTTGATTCTACTTGATTTAGAGTTGACTCTTCAATTAGTAGAGCATAGAATCAACCAGACTCAGAAGATAAAATCTACATTTACATGGTCAAAACTTGACACTGAATGACAGGCTAGACGAGGCTAACCTCAAACTCGCCAGCACTGACAGTACCTCGGCCAAATATGTCTCCTTGGTTTCTGCGTATTTTACCATTTGCATAAATAATCACGGAAGTGTGGCCAGAAAGAAAATTTTCTGTAACTTTCGCTTAAATTATATTAATGCTCCAAAATTAAACCTCGTTGTTTTAAGTTGTGCCGGTGTTTACACGTGCAAGTAGACT
The DNA here is from genome assembly GCA_016490735.1 of Pachyseris speciosa. Taxonomy (NCBI): domain Eukaryota; kingdom Metazoa; phylum Cnidaria; class Anthozoa; order Scleractinia; family Pachyseridae; genus Pachyseris; species Pachyseris speciosa. Next base: position 232,000 of record JAEMWC010000771.1, read on the forward strand.
TTAATCAATCCTCGGCGTGCGGCCAACTATACTAAAAACTGAAACAAACAGGTAACTTGAACTTAACACTTTTATCGTCTGCTTCACACTACTGTAACAGCTTTCCCTTCGAATAAAGAACAGTCTGACTAATTATTTCTACTATTAGAGAAAAAAAATGATCTCAGTCAAGCCATACAAAGACTTGAGATAATAAAATCATCGCTGAAATTCTTACAGAATTTTTAAGAAGGCTAAACAAATTACATTTCTCGAAATAAGTCTTTAAGTAAAAGAAATAATTCACAATCTTATATAATTTTTAGCCGGTCTCCTTCGCTAGAGCCTTAACCTTAGGATTTTTGTTTTATTTAGCTCAGTCATGTGAGTTTGTGCGTAAACAAAATGTAATGCCTCTTATAGTGTTCAATCTAAAGCTCTCTAGTATTAAATAAAGAATAACAAGGATTAAACAAAGCGAAAACTTTGCCTGGCTTCATGCTTTTACCTACCTTAAAACCAAACGTGCCTTGGGCCGCTTATTTCTTTGTTCCTTTTTGTTTTACCACATCATGACACAAACCACAACTATAAAGAAAACTAGGCAATGGAACTGATCTCTGAATACTTGTTTTGTCTGAAATTTGATGTAAAAGGTTTTCTTCTGTTTTCATCCATTAATCACGATCTGTTACACCGCTCTCTCTGTGTGTAGGTCGCATAATTGTCTTGCAGGTAATGCCTTTGTTGCCAGCTGTTTAATTTTCGACTTGAAGCGCCCTCAATTAAATTTCATGCCTCGCTTTCTTTTATTTGGTAGATTTTTATCATAAGACAGTAAGTCCATGAATTCACAGGCAAAAATATTGGCTAATAAAGCAAAACACAATAAAATCAGTATCCTCGTGAAAACTGGCAATGGAAAAGAAAACTGAAGAATTTTGTTGAAGCCAAGAATCAGCAATAATTATTCTGAAATATGTTAACCACTGTATTCTCAAGAAATAATCGTAAATTTGCTGTTAACATCGCGACTGTAATTAGAAGACGTCTGAGACGGTGGGTGGCTGTAAATCTGTCGGAGTATTGAACATGTCCTGTAGGATTAGTCGATTTCAGTGGACCTGGTTTTCTTTCATTTCATGTTAAGTATCATAAATATTCCTAGCTGGTTGTTGATTAGTGCGGGGCTCGTCGTTTGGGATCACACGAACCGCTTTACACCCCAGAGTTCCCAGGTTCTCAGCATACTGTGATTTCATTGCAAAGATATGATATGAATCAACTATGTTAAAAATGTCATAAGCGAATTTGACGCAGTCCACTTCTTCTCATTAAAGTTGTGAGTCATTAGAAAAAGGGTTCGATAATACAGTTGGTAACTAAAGAAAGAAAGATATTAAAAATACGGTCGTTTGTTTTTATGTTAGCTTTCTTAACTATGGAGATTTCAAAATATTGCCTTGTTCAAATTATGCTTTTTAATCAAATGTTTCTTAGACCCTCCCACAATGATGACTTAAAAATTGTGTCGACCGCTTATACACAACTCGAAGTATAATGGCAGGTGGAAATATACAGCTTGGGTTAAACGTATCAAATATTTATGAAAACTTCACGTGGGGAACTTTATTTTCCTGCATCGAAAATCTCAATCACTGGCCACTGTTCAACATTGTCATTATTCTGAATTATCCATGTGACAGTTCGCAGATTGGCTTATCAGAAAATTAACGCATAACGATACAAGATCGATATACAAGAAAACCCGGCAGTGAATGATTCAATATCTTGGATGATGCTTTCGAAACTCGGAAATAGTATCGTGTTTTTCGACATGGTCGGTTTCACTGATGCTCAGATGATTGAAGTCTCGCCATTTATTCCAGAGTAATAGGAAATTTATCACCCTTTATTCCAGTGGAGGTCTCGTGTATGCGCAGATCAAGGCTTTCACGAAATACGTGCAATAAAAAGTAAAATAAAGCCACACTTTAAAGCGGATCAAGCAGTGATGAAACACTTGGTTCTTGGCTTTTTTCATGTAGGTAATCAGCACAGCAAACGGTGTGAATCTGACTGAATGACGCTGATTCTCGAAAAACTAGAACGTACGTTACAACTATTTCTCAGTTCATCGGAAAGAACTAAAGGCGATTCATCTCAGGCAGTTCATTTCCGTATTTTTTTCCGTACTTTTATTTCCGTAACTCGATCGGTATAGTGATGTTATTGAACCAGGGCCCGGTTCCTGAAAGGTGTAATAACTCTATTCCAGGGATAAATATGCCTTATTCCAACAGGTATTATATCTGTTATTACATCTTTCAGGAACCGGCCCCAGGTATTTGACGGTTTGGGAAGAAATTAGTCTACTCAACACGTTTCGCATGTAGTTCAGTTATGAACCAAGCAAAAGTGAGGGGCGTGAACGCGCTTTAAAACGTCGACTAATCCTCGTAAACCGGAATGAGCAAACAGTTTATTATTTTCCCAGGATCGTTCAGTTCTTCTACCTTTCTTTTGTTGCGCACTGCAGAAACGTAGAGTACAAACTGACATTGTTTATTCATTTTCTCAGACGTTTAGCCAAAACTTCAGTCTAGCCACTTTGAAGAACGTTTTCGATTTGGACAAAATATTTGCCAACATTTGTAGAAAATATATCATATATGCCAGGCCAAATTGATTGCAACTGTGTGGTAATGCCGGGTATACTGCAGAAAATTACACAGTGTCGCAAGCACTGCAAGTCAGAGTTGGCAATTAATTCTATCAGCTGTAGTTTCGATTCTGGTTAGTTCCTTTTTCTTCAACCTTAAGAGTTTGGAAACAGACTACAACCTTGCAACTGAACTAACTTTAAACAGTGCGAGAAAAAACATCTTGCGGAACCTTGCTGTGACCTCCCACAAGGAACTTGACTGAAATTGTAAACTAGATAGGACAGGTAGAAAACAAACAATCTTAGTCAAAAGAAATGATCTTCTTAACCAACAAACACCAACTTCTCGCATATGTATCGCTATAAAATAAGAAGTGATTTTTAAGCTGAGGCATAGCAAGGCCAGGTCATGATCAGCATTACAGCACGAAGCGAACCTTGAAAGGTGGCTAAAATTATAGGGCGTTATGAACGTTAGTATTTAAGTCTTGTTAGAACAAACGTTTATCTTAGACACCACAATTGTGCCCCCCTATCTTCTACATTTTAAAATTAAGCGTCGCTTGTTGTCAAGTGAATCCAAAACAGTTTGTTGATTTGCAAAATCCTTTTCCACGTACCTAGGTTGCAAGCGGTACACTTGAGGTGAAAGTGTACCTTGTCAGATATATATATATATATATATATATATATATATATATATATATATATATATATATCCAGATATATATATATATATTTATATATATCCAGATATATATATATATATATATATATACATATACATATATTATACATATACATATATTATACATATATGACACATATATTACACATATATTACAAACAGTGCTTTTTACGCCCCGACTAAAAAAATGCTCACATACATATGATGTTTTCAGTTTCAGTTTCAGTTTATTTTTTGCCACTTATTGCTATTTTAAATTACAAGATAAATATGTATTTAACTACAGGAGATATTAAATAATCGATAAGAGAAAAGCATTAGGCGAGGATGCCCATATAGAAACCATTAGGGCTTATTCGGGCTACAGGCACCTCAAGAAAATACAACTATAAAATGATAATTTAGGCGTGTCTTAATTAATTTGTAAGCACATTTAGGTTAAAAAGCAAGAACACAAACAAACAAACAAAATGAACAAAATAAGGGGAAGTCAGTTCAGGAGGAAAGTTTTTAATTTAGACTTGAATTTCTGTATTGAAAGAATTAAACAATTTAGGTCCTTGAAAGCGTATTCCAAATTGTCGGATATTCGTTCTACAAGAAAATAAGTAAAAGGCATTGGAGTTTCTAGTATTATAATGATGAATTTGATTAGCCAGCAAAAACATTTAATTGAATGCATCAGGAAGGAGGCCTTTCTTAAAAGAAAACATAAACTTGCCAATTTGAGATCGATAAAAATCACTGAGTTGCAGAATTCTCAGCTGCTTAAATATTGGTTCAGTATGAGCATCGAATGCGTTTCTTGATATGATTCTTAAAACCTTTTTCTGAAGTAAAAAAAATGCGATTTAGATTAGAAGGATAGGTCGATCCCCATACTGATATGCAGTAAACAAGGTAAGGATAAACTAAGCTAAAATATAAGGTGCACAAAGAGGAGGTGGGAAGGCAAAAACTTGCTTCATAAATTATGCCAATAGATTTTGATATTTTTCTAGCCACATTAGCAATGTGTGGTTTCCACGTTAAATTTTCGTCAAGAATAACACCTAAAAACACGGTTTCTTTTACTCGTCCAATGGCACATCGACTAATCTCTAGATTGATGTCAAGTGTTTGCCTTTTTTGCCTGGATTTAAATACCATAAAATTAGTTTTTTTTTTAATTTATGGAAAGCTTATTGGCTTGGCACCAGTCTGTTAGGTTAGGTAATTCTTCATTCAAAATTTTTTACATTTTTGTGTGAAAAGAAGATATTAGTATCGTCAACGAATAGAATGAAGTCTAAAACTTTTGACACATCACGCATATCATTAATGTAAATTAGGATAAGAAGAGGACCAAGAATGGAGCCTTGAGGGACACCACACTTAATAAAATGATGTGAAGAATGACAGCTATTAAATTGGACAAATTGTTGTCTGTTTTTTAGATAATCAGAAAACCAGTTCAATGCAATGCCACGAATACCATAGTGTTGCAACTTATCTAAAAGTATTTGATGATTAACAGTGTCGAAAGCTTTAGACAGATCAATAAATATTCCTACTGTAACCTCATTATTATCGATAGCAGAAGAAATTTTATGATGCATTTACAAAAGGAAAATGAAACTAAATGGAAAGGTTTTCTCTGTGCATTCTATTCATGATGACTGTGCTATTGAGCAAGGTGGATTTTGACACGAAATAACTTCAAGATAGAAGAAAGGGCGCTGTTTTTGACAATAAACAAAACCGTATCTCAATTTTTATTGCTCATCATGCCAAGTAAACATCTTGGCACCATTGGAAACTCCAACTGAAGACACAACAAATTTGCTCATTGTTCTATTGTTTCATTTGATGATTTCCTCAAAACTGTTATGCGTCAAAGTTTGATCTTCTGATATACCCAAAAGCTCCGGGAGACTTGGAGAAGTCCGGTGTACTTCAGTGTAAGCTAAAACAAAATAAAACGAAATAACGTAGATCCGGTGAAAAAAAGTTAAGAAAGCAGTATTTTAAGCAGTATATTTTTTTACAATGATTGCAGTAAAAACTCCCAGTATAGCTGAGAGTATAACGACCTTACAGGCGACTCGACACCATGCAGCAATGCAGCTGGGAGTCCATGGGAGGCATCATTATTGCATCATACGAACACCGGAACAGACAAATGAAGTTTATCTTATGGTCGCTCTAAAATCTTAAGCGTTCTGAGAGTGTTATTGCGGTAATGGCCTTGACTATCATTACTTCACCAGTTTACGAAACCTAAAAATTAGCCTCTCATCGCGTGGTTACGAATGAAATGCAATAGGCCTTTCCACGGTTTTTTCAGCTTTTGATATTAGCCATGTAACGAAAACCTGTCGACACTGCTGGAAAGAGCACCTAAACATTAATAAAATAGCCAAGTTTGGGAGTGGTATCTTTAAAATCGCAAAGTCGGTCTCGCAAAGTCGGGAAATTTTCCATGCTGGGGGTCACAAACTTACCCCTCAGCATACAAACGTCTGTAAAATTACTCGACTTTGTAGACGATATTTTTGCCATTTTGCAAGATGTAACTTTTCAAGTTCTTCTCTTGATACAGTACGTTTTTTTTAATATTCTAGAAGCATTCTGGTCACGATTAAAGGTATTTTAGTGTGCTTGGTTTTAATTTGAGCCTCGAACGTAAAAATTACCATGACGTAGCCCCTTTGAAGCTATCTGCTTCCTGTCACAGGCATTAGTAGCATCATTGTACTTTATGGTGATTTTACCTTCTGCTACTCATGATCCTGTGTAGTGGGATAGTTGCAGCAGCTGTGATTAGCCTGCGTGACATGCGTAGAAAGGGGAGCCGAAGGGGAGGGAGGAGAAAACGGAGAGGAGATTGGGGAGAGGAATCCCCCTCTCCCATTTCCCTCCCTCACCCACCCCTTTCTACGCATGTCACGCAGGCTGGCTGTGATTTGTTCCTCTCTTCGGAGAGATTCCCGGAAGCACATTGTGTGCGTTCATCAAAACTCCGGAAATCATTTTGGGCCCGAAAAGTATCGATTGTTACTAACGTTTTGGGCAAACTAACTAGCCCAATGTATTTCTCTTTCTTTTATGCGGCGGGGCTTTCTTAAAAGATTATTTAAAATGTTGGAAATCGAATTTCTGGCAACGAACCTAGTGGACGTAAAATGAGATTTATTACCAAAGGGGATAAATAATTTTATGCAACCTGCCCCGTGATTAGTTTCCCGGATGGAGTCACATTTGGGAATTGAATACGTTTAGTTTTAAGCATTTGAGCATCGGGTTGCAGGCCTCTTTCCTTGAAACTTCGGTGCGGGGCAAGTGTTTCTTCCCCACCCACTTTTCACCCCTCCCATTTTGTGAGAATTATCGGTGGTACATTATAGCATACGTAGTGTCACGTAAGGCGTATTTGTCCTCACCTTTGCTGGGAAAAGGCGCTCATTTCCAGTTCTATTGTAATTTTAGATGATCTTACAATAAACGGCCTTTAACTGAGTGGCAGAGATTTGTGCCAGTTAGTTCTCTTCCCAGCAAACTGAGCTTAGCGTTAACAATGCACGTTGTGTAATTCACCCCTTTGTAACGGAACAGGGAGCATAAATAGGTTAATGGGCCCGAAACGTTTCCGGGAGTTTTGAGAAACGCGCGCCAGAACTGTTATTTATAGTCTCACGTAGGGCCTCTCATTGTCAGCTGACGTTCTTTTAAAATATGCGTGAAACATCCTTTTTTCATTGTCAGAGACTATCCAGTTGTCAAACTGTTTGAAATAAAATTTCTCCTTGCCTGTCGCACCTTTCAGGGAGCCGAATGAAGCTGCGCTATAGCTACTGAAAAGTTCTAGGGAGCAGTTTCCTAGTCGAAACAACGCATTAGGAGAAACACTGCTGTTCGCCGACAACACGCTCAGCCATAATAATAAGGCATGGTTTGAAGCCTAATTAATTTGCATAGAATCTGAAAACTATAATTACATTGCGAATATTTAAATTATTCAAACTTGGCAGTGACAAAACTTCGGAAGACCTTGACTAAGTTTTGCTTCAAAGGGACGAGCACTTCAGCCACGTGACTTGTAAATGAATATATTCGTGGTGAAATATCTTCTAAACAAAATGGGGAAGATAAAATGAAATAGAATTAAATCTTCTTTGGTGTCACGCGTTTGCACTTCATGTGCTTGAAATGGATTAGCCTTGACTGCGTGCCCACATCAAATAACGAATGAATAAAGGTGATTAGTCTCTAAAGAAACTGTGGTGCTGCGTCGGTGGGGGAGTGAAACACGAAAATTTGGTTTATCAACGGAGTTGATAATGTAAATTGACCACCTTACAGGGATTCGATTAGCTGACGTTTCGAGCAAGCGAGTGTGGGTTGTGTATGGTTTATATACAGAAAATGGAGCTACGCTATTGGTGGTAGCATGGTAACGTGAAAAACAGGAATAAATTAATTGAATGAAAGGCGCTCGTTGATACCGTGGGGATTAAGAGTGCCGATTTGAAAGATCAGTTTTTGCTCGAGATTTTTACGGCTTTCTGTGGTACCTTGATGTAGGGAAAGGCCGGAGATCGACATGTGTTGTTTGAAATGGCTAGGGAGATTAAAATGCCGAGCGACTGGTTTGGATGCATCTTTGTCATCTTTCTCAACATCACGAAGATGTTCTCGGAATCGGTCACCTAGTCGTCTTCCTGTTTCGCCGATGTATAACTTTTTGCATAATGTGCAGGTTATGCAATAGATAACATTAGCGGAGGTACACGTTTAACGATCAGTGATCTTAACAGAACGCTTAGGGCCCGATATTTTGTCAGTGTTTTGAATGAAAGGACAAGTTTTGAATCGCGAGCGCGCGCATTTAAAGATTGTTCAGTTGTTTTGAATGCGCTTCTGACTAGAAAGTTACCTACAGTTTTTTCGCGTTTGAATGAAATCAGTGGTGGTTGCGAAAAGATTCTAGCAGTTTCTGGATCATTTTGCGGTATCTTAAAGTTATTAAGAATGATGGCTTTAACTGGATTATTATGAGGGTGAAATGTGAGGGTGAATGGAATTCTGTCATTCTTTTCCATTTGTGACGTCTGTAGTGCTGACTGTTGGTCAATCTGCTGGGCGCGGTGATGGCCCGATTTAACCACAGAATCGGGATAGCCACGTTTCTCGAAGAACTGGCACATTTCCTCTGATTTGTTGGAAAAATAAGAGTCATCACTACATAGACGTCGAAGTCTAAGAAATTGAGAATAGGGAATGGCGATTTTGACATGAGATGGATGAGAAGATGAATACAACAAACAACTGTGTGAATCGGTGGGTTTGTAGCGCACACTGGTACATAAGCCGTCGCCGCTGATAAAAACTTTGATATCTAAAAAGGCCAGCGAAGTTTCCGAAATTTCCCAGGTATATTCTAGAGCCGGATGAAAGGAATTAACGGCGGTTATAATTGATTAATTTCCTCCCTGCTAGACGAAATTGCGCTGATGCAGTCGTCAATGTAGCGACCGTAGAGTTCAGGTTTAGGACCGTTGTACTGATTGCATTGAAGAATTGGTGCTCGACGTAACCTACAAAAAGATTGGCATAGCTAGGTCTCATTTTTGTACCCATCGCTACACCATTAATTTGTTTGTAATAGTTGTCAGCGAAAGAAAAACAGTTAAGTGTTAAAACTAGTTCAGCTAGGCGGAGTAGCGTTTCCGAGCTTGGTTCTTGGACGGTGCGTTGATCGAAAAAATACTTAAGTGCTTGAAGGCCTTCGCCGTTTGGAATGACGGTGTATAGAGATGTAATATCCATGGTGAAAATTAGTTTGTCTTCGCCGGTGAAATTGAAATCGCGGAAAATTTCAAGTGCGTGTTGACTGTCTTTAATGTAAGATGGCAAAGATTTGACGATGGGCACCATAATCTTGTCTAAATAGCTACAAAATAAGTTCGGTAGGGCAACTACAAACAGAAACGATGGGTCGACCCGGGTTGTTAGGTTAGTAGATTTTGGGTGAAAAGTAAACGCACGAGGTTCTCGGAGTAGTGATGATGAGATTAGTAGCGGTAGCCGGCAATTCTTGTTTGACTATTAGGTCCTGAATAGTGTATCTGACAATTTTTTGGTTGGTGGAAGTGAGATCTTTCTCGACTTAGGCATAAAAGGAGATGTCAGAAAGTTGCCGCAAAGCTTGGTAAAGGTCGGACCGCCAAACAACTACCGCGCCGCCTTTGTCGGCCGATTTGACAATGATATATTTTTCTGACACCTCCTCTCCACCTCCTCCTCCGGCTTTTTAATAGCATTACATCTTCTGTGAAAACTTTCTGCATGAATTTAGTGTCAACAGCCATATCGTCTCGAATTTTACACAATGACTTCATGGCTGAGCTTCAGCCCGTGGTTTCTGTCATATTCACGTATCAGGACATTGGCATTAAAATAATTGTCACTGTTATAATTTTTCAGCTTCTTTTTCATGGTTTTAATAAACCTTGTACACACCTCACAATCCTCACACTCTACTTGGCTTTATCAAATGTAACTGAAAACAAAAGGTTAATATTGAAAACGGGGTTCTGTGCCTTACTATGATATTAAGAAGTACGTTCGTCTAATTTCCTCTGAAATCTTACTCGTTATCGTTCAGTGGGAGTGCAGGCAAGGATCAGAAGCTCTTAAAAAGGGACCTTTATTTACCCTGGCAGTATTTATAGCACAAAAAGACTACTGGGGCCGAGCAAACACATCGGAAACAAGGAAGTAAAGAGTGATTCGTGCGAGGGTTGAATTTTAAACGCTCGTCTAATGTTTCTTCAACAGTATACCGCGAAACAGGAAGTATGAATTGACATTCAAGGAAGGAAAAGAACGTGCTGTTTATATTTGCTGTGGGCCGGAGGTAATGATTGTAATAAGCCGAGTGCCAGAGAAGGGTAAATAACAGGGGCACCCAACGAGCCAAATCAACCAAAAGCTGTAGAAAGGCATTTTTAAGTACCTTATGGTGTTTGAAGTCTGTTTAAAGTGGTGTTTTCATAAGCTAGAAGAAGTTCGGATTCCCTAGCTGAAACTTTAATTGCCTGAAAATGTTATGGAACAAAATCTTCCTTTGAGAAAATGCAAGTCGAAATGAACTTTCCACGAACTTTCTAGGAAACTGTTTTCTTTCCGAAAATGCTAGTTGACGTTTTTGAGTGCCAAAAACAGCAATTAAGAACTTTTCAAAAACTTAAGGGGCTATGATTTCCCAATTGCGAATCTTTTAGGCCACGTTTTAGTTACGAAAATCCAAGTGCACTCTTTAATCGACGCCGAAAGCACAAGGCGAATTACCCTCCACCGAACAGATATCTACCGAAACTTGTTGTTGGGTGCCCCTGAAATAATGAAATCAAGTGTGGCTGGTAGTTTCTGATCGGTGCAAACTCGTTATACTTGTGAAACGAAACATGAATCGCACTACATCGAGCTATCTCCGTGCGCTAGTCAATTATAAATCAGTTTATGGCGTTTTCATTAACATCAGTATAATTTTGTAATGGGGACGTTCGTATCACTTTTTTATGGATGTTGCTACAGGGAAAACTTACACAGATAAATCTAGCTTTCTCTTGCTTTGTTCAATGTCTACACTACGTGGGAGTTATTTTATCGGGAGAGTACTTTGGCTCGGTACGGCCACAGGTAGAAGTCAGTACGGGACATATTTCTCTCACGTTACTTACAGTTCAAGCAAGACTTCTATAACAGGAACCCAGGGAAGAACAGCGCAATTGACCCAAAATTAGGTGTCCCTGTATAGATGAAACTTGTATCAGTCTATATTATATATATCATTGTACCGGTTAGTTCAGCCGGGTTCCTCCTGGCTCCTTCATCTCCTCTTGTTCGGTTTGTCGTTGCTCCTTGTGCTCTTGTCCTAGTTCCTCGTCGTCGTCGTTCCTGTTACGCCTTCGCTACTTTGACCAATTTTTTTTCGTGTCATTTCGGATTCCTTCATAACCTTTCCTTTGAATTCGCCTTTCTTAAGCATTGCCTTTAAACAGTTTTCGTGTTAATTATAATTGAAGTCAATCATTCAACACGATAAGATACAGAGCGATAACAGGCAGATCTTCTTTTCTTTCCTTTTTTTTTGAAAGATCCGTTTAACATCATGATTAATTATATGCACTTTAATTAAGAGCAGTTATGTTCTCGATGGAAAGGTTTAACTTAGCAGAGTACAGATGACGAAAGAAACTCGACCTCACTGTAAATTAAAAACAAGAAGGTTCCTTTTCATTTAATGACAAGTTGAAAAAAAAGGAGGCGCTTTAATATATTCATTAAACCAAACACCTGGACCGTTCTATTATTAAATAGGGGAAGCCTCATCTCTCAGCTGCAATTGTTTTAATTTTCCTTTATCCAACAAAACAAATACGCAGATTGAAACTTTCTGCTTCTTAGAGTGACGTTCGTGCAGTGGGAGACTGGTTTGAAAGATAAGTATGGCTTTGGTGGTCACTTTAGTATCACGTACTTATTAAAACTTGAAGACCTCAAATATCGATATTGCACTGACAACTACTTGTCCCTCATGATGATTCCATCTTGACCAGACCGAGGCAATTTTTCACACTGCCGTGTGCGTTTTTTGCCAGCAGGAACTGAACTTAAATTCTCATGATGAATCTTAAGTGCCACGAAGCTTGAATTTGAGGCAGCTTTCGAGTCGTGCGACCGTTCAGTCATGCGTTCAGTCATCTCAACTAGCCATGCGAGATAAGGCACGTCCTTCGTCAGCGCCATAGCCAGTCAAAACAGACGAACATTGGCGGCAATCCGAGTTATGATAAGGTAAGACATGTCGCAAATGTGGGCTCTTTGATTCGAAATGATCATCGTACTGTCATTTCCTCTCCCCAGCCGCCCTCGCCTCAAAGGGAAAGAAAACGTTGGGAGAAAAGGGATAAATGAAAGTCTCATGTTCCCTTGAACTTTGATGAAGTAGTCTCCTTGGACTAACTTATTTGGTCTTTGACCAGTTTAGCCCTTGCGTTTAGTCGGGCAACTAATAATAAATCAATGGGACCTAGATAGCGCCGCCCCCAGCGCTTTTTGTAAAGTAGTTACAGCTAGGACGAACTTCTCAAAATTAATTTAGTTTGTAGAAAAAAACGAGCAGAAAATCATGCTGTAGGGGGAACAAGATTACGCCTTATAAAAAGTTTGGCACATTTAACTGGAAATGTCCGTGTTTGTTATTTCTTACTCAGCTTTGTAAAGACGATCAGACTTAGATCTGGTATGGGACTGGGGAATGTTCTTCGTAAACAAATTAGCTATTTATAAATATCGAGTTAAAAATCTGGCTTGTTGAATGATACCAATCATTTATTTAGCTTTTTTTTTTAAGATAAGAACGGAATAACTCTGTATTCAAACTGAAACACGAGTATGAAACTAATTAAAAGTGTAGCTAATAGACGAACAATAAGGGAACCTGATTTAATAATAAAATAATGATTGTGGTGTTCTCCAGTCTCCAGGGGATACATCTTATTCTAAAATGGCGGCCAATTTATTATTCTTTTGTTTGCATGTTAATTAGCCGTCTTTGCCTCGTCAACATGTATAGAATACAAAAGAATTTTAAGTGAAAATGAGGCAAAGAGGGCTAATTAACATGCAAACAAAAGAATAATGAATAAATTCGCCGCCATTCTGGATTAAGATGTATTTAATGATATGTCAACTGTGCGTTGTTTAGCCCGCGAGCAAGCTCCGTGCGAGCAGCGGGAAGAGAACGGGAAAAGGAAAAAATGTCCGCGCGTAATCTGGACGCAAGGGGGAGTACGCGCGCTCCACCAAACTTGAACTTGAGTCACCAAACTTGAACAATCTTGTGCTTTTATACGTTATCCAATCGCGGACCTTTCTTAATTTCCGTCATTTTAACCTGAAATTTAACAGAAACAAATTCAATGAGTAGCTGTTGAGCAGTTAGATTCATTACAAGAAACTGGCATCATGCATGCCCACTCCGTAAATTAAATCGCGTTAGCGGCAAACAGATAATCAGACTAAGAGTTTCAGTCTTGTATCTTGCAATATAATTGAGCATCCATATGACAAGATTAAACAAACGTCACCTTTCGGAAATCAAAGAGTTGTGAACAAACGCGTCTGACGGCGCTCTATTCATCTTTCACTTGGTCTGTGTTTTAACGAAAACAGAAATAGAAAGCAGCTAGTGACGTGCACTCTAATTTGATAGCGAGTTATTAAGCATAACTGAGAATCAGCTTCACAGTACACCGCGAAAAACTTCGGAACTTAACTGGCTGTGCCTTGTGATAAATCTGTTTTTATACCGTGGTAAAAAATTCATAATGTAATCTACGACGAGAAATATTTTCGCTGACGAGCATTTCAAGTTATCACCGTTCACTAAGTGTTGGAATCGTTCTTTACTGTCCCATCAGTGCCTTAATAGATCCTTTTTATAATGGCGCCTGACAAAATTATTCTTTTATTTCTATGATAATTAGCTTCGTGTGAATGATATATGAAATGAATCATATATGAACTGCGGAAATGAAACCCGTGACCTCGCGATTACCGGTGCGGTGCTCCAACCAACTGAGCTATGAAGCCACTGACGTTGGGAGCAGGTCAATTGTGGGTTCATATGTTCCCGTGAAAGAAATGAGTGTGAATGATATATGAGATGAATCATATATGAACTGCGGAAATGAAATCAAATGAAGAATGATCCTCGCAGTTGTGAACGCAATTTATGCAATTGCGAAAAGAAGCCTGAAAAAAATTCAGGACTTCAACGGGGTTTGAACCCGTGACCTCGCGATTACCGGTGCGATGCTCTAACCAACTGAGCTATGAAGCCACTGACGTTGGGAGCAGGTCAATTGTGGGTTCATATGTTCCCGTGACTTATCCACTGAGATTTCGCAATCTGAACAGACCTTGTATGAGAATAAGTACTCATATAGATGTTTATGAACCCTGAGAAGACGACTACAGGCTTTTTATAGCAAAACTCGATGATATATATTTTTGTTAGCTTCCGGCGCCATATTTGTGCCCCTCGGAGGGACAAAAACATGGCGTCTCCATACAAAGCCTCATAAATTTGAGAAAAACATTTCTTCGAATATCTCCCGTACGAAACATCGCACAGACCTGAATCTTTGCGAGACTGTTTGAATATTCATCTTCTTTCATCTCTTTGATTCTTGACTTTATTTGTTGGATGGTTTTGATGATGGTGTGACAGTGAAAACCAGCAATAGACCCGGCCCTTCCACGGATTTTTTCTTTAATTTTTTTATTTTGACCAGGTAGCGAAAATCTATCTACACTGCTAGAAAGAGCAGTTGGGCAGGTTTTCGTGACATGACCATTAAGAAAAGTTGAGGAAGCAGACTAAGTAATCTTTTCCTTTCTTTAATACACCGTACAAACACCGGAAAATGACGTCGTCCCTTGGTGCCTTTTAAAACATTGGCAGGATGGTGTGACCTAATCATAGACGATTAGAAGTCAAAAGACTATTGCCAGGTTGATACAACGTAATGTATTTGAGAACAATATTTCGGCTGGCCAAACCAGCCTTCTTCAGGTTTAGATGTTACTAAATGATAAAAATGAAATAACAATATATTTTGGAGAACGTCGCAATACATAGGAGGGGCGGAAATGACGTTTACACGATGATGCAAAAACAATTAAACAAATTAATTAATTAAATAAAATAAAACAAGATTAACTTTTCTAAATTACAATTCATCACGTCTATTTAAACCATGGGGCTCTAAAGTCCCCGCGAAATCTATAAGAAATGACTCTCTGGCTTTTCTGATTGAATCACGTGAGGAGTGGATTAGTTCAAGTGGAATAAGCTGCATATCAGTGTGCAGTGGTTAGGATTTGAGAGAAAATGTTCGGAAACAGTGGTAGGTTTGGATTTAAAGTTAGTTTTGTCGACTAGGCGTCTATGTTCGTTGAATTTGTCTTTGAGACGCAGCTAGACGTCGCTTCGTTTCACCTATGTATTGTAACCGCTACCACTTACACTCGGTCCACTCGGTCCCAATTTTTCCACAGTAATCTATTGCAGAAAAAGCTATTTACATCACCGAACGTGATGTAGAGCCAATCTGTCGGATAACACAAAAACCTTTGAAAAGGGTAGGATTCATAAAACCAATAATAAAAAAGGAGGGGAGAGAGGTTACCAGGGAAAGCTTCAAATAAGAATGACCATGGCCATAATCAGTGACACACTAAGAAGTAGCGAAAGACTGATATTCTATCAGCTGGAATATTGCATCGGCTGGATAGCCCGAACACACATGTATAGTAGCGGTTCTGGCACAGCAAGCAAGTGACAACTCACGGCTTCATTCAGCCAAACCAGACCTTAAAGGTATAAGTTACTCATTTTACTCGTAACTTATACTTTTAAGGTCTGGTTTGGCTTCATTCAGCCGTGAGTGTCACTTGCATGCTGTGTGCAGAACCGCTACTATACATGTGTGTGTCCTGGGCTAACAGAGCGGCTCAAAACAAACTTTTTCCCTTTATATACCCGGGGCCAAGCTTCTGTTACCTTGTGCCACACCACCAACCCTTTTAGAGAGAAGGGTGCATAGGTTACACACAAGAATGGCCGCAGCACGCATCGGGGAAGAAGTCCTCAACGACTTCTACGGCCAAGCCGCCCCGGCGGGGGTAACAACGACCCGCCTGCCCAAACCTGTATTAGAGAGATATGGTAACTGGGTATCATGGAACTTCCACTAGAGATTACTGGTAACCACTTGCTCTCCAAGCCCATCCTTAAACAGGTAATAAAAAATAATATTAAAGAACGGGAAGAAATGGGTTGGGGTAAAGTTCGTGAAAAACTTAAAGAAATATTTGTTCTGACTAAATATAATTTGCCTCTCAAAGATCGGCTTATGGTTCACAAAAAAATGGATGAATACTGTAAAAATGGGATAATAATACAGATAGTGGAAAAAGCGGGGGCCTTTCGTTAGCGAAATGTATACAAGCCACCCCATGGAATAATGAAAACCCCCCCGCCATTATTCCATGGGTAAACATAATAAAATATCACCCTAAGATGGTGTCGGGTTGTTGGGTAGAGCTATGGTCAGGCCTCGCCTGGCGGAAGTGCCGGTTCAACCTCAAGCCGGAGGGTGAAAAAAAAAACTTGGCTACAAAGAGTCTGATAGTGCTCGAGCGGTGTGGTGGTGGGAAATACTTGATAGTGCTCGAGCGGTGTGGTGGTGGGAAAAACAAACAAATACTTGAAAAACAAACAAATACTTGGCTCCAGAGAGGAGTCTGATAGTGCTCAAAAGAGTGGTGTGGTGGTGGGAAAATTCAAAAATAAAACAAAAAAAAAAACCTCTCATGAGCGACGGGTGGGAAATAAATTAAAAATTGAGTCCCTCATGAGAGGTTCTGGTGGCCACCAGTTTTGCCTTTTTTTTTCTGCATCTTTCATTGCTTCAACAAACTCAAAGGCAATTTGTCTGACCTCTTTTTGCTAAACAGGCGTTAAAAGCTCTATAAAAAAGATTGGGATATAGCTGCGTATACTGCTGTTCTGCAACGCCTCTGGTGGAGCAGATGCCACAGGGGAAAATGGCAACACATCCTCATCCGGCATGGTGTATAAATAGTCAAAATTGTTTCTTTAAATTATCATCAACTCAAAGTAAAGCCTTTGTCCTCGAAAATCAAACAGTCCTCCATTTTCATCTTTGACTGACAGAGTCACACTGTGCACATGTTCGCCCATCGAGGCGGCACGAAATGCTTGCTGTTCGGGCGCACGATACTTTATTGTTTCCGCATTCAACAAATTTTGGTCCCGATCGACCAAATCGCAGTACATGGAGAAGACACTTAAAACTTTGAGTTTTGAAATAAATGCATCCATCTCAAGGCGCCAGGGGACGCCAAGAAAATCTTGCAATTTTTGGGAAAACTGAAGTTTTTTGCTTTCAGGATTTTTGATCACCACAGCGCCGGTGGGGCTATTCGCCTTGGCAGTCACTTCGGCGTTCATTTTTGTAAAAATAGAATTAAGAGTTTTTGCCAGACCTTTGGGAGTGTAATGCCCAGGAGGAAAGCCTTTTGTAGACAAAATTTGATCCTGGGCATTTAACAACCAAATTCTCTCAGACACTTTTACATCAAGCCACGAATTGCAAAGTGAGCAGGAAATAAGCCGGACATAATCGGCTTTCGGAACCGGCTTGTCAAAAAAGACGGTGTAGGGGTTTTCAGTTGTGGAAATGGTGATCACAACCATTTATTTAAGCGCACATTAACATTCAATTGAAAATATCACTCCCTTTCATAAGATGGCAAATCTTTTGCAGTGGATCCAAACACCAGAGGCCCGTCAAATTTCTAAAATGCAAAAGACAAGGCCTGGACCTCTTTTCTCGCGAAATTCCCGAACGCCGACAAGAGTAAATTTGTCGCGCAAACTGACTTTACCGATAACCATAAGGCAACAGCTGAAATTTATTTCAAAGCTGGGCCAGATTATCTGAAAAGCGTTTTCGGTTCAGACAATAAATATTGGTCTCAAGCAATGAAGGAGGCACTGGGAATGCAACCAAATAGCAGGTTTCCATTCCAGCTTTCAGCTGTTTCAGGGCGCCCGCCGCAGACAATCCCAGCGGGCGATTTCACAGAAAAAATTCAATCGCAGATTGGCGAAACGCCGAACAATTTGCAAAAAATTTACGTCACACCCACAGACTTTTTTACAATACAGTACAGGCAGATTTTTAAAGACACACAGATTACATTCAGAACATCAAAAGTTGCCAGAAAATGGCTTGGCGGCCCACACATAGGATTTTGGCCACAACAGCTTAACTTTGCACTTTGGTGTGCAACAACAGGTTGCGGGGTTTCCAGGATATTTTGACCGGCGACGTTTTGGGGAAAGCCACAGGATCAAACCAGCTTCGCTCCTTTTATCTCTTTCATGTTTATTTCACAACAAGGAGAATTCTTTTCGAAATGGGGGAATTCAGAGCATAAGCTCTCTGCCAGATGGGCCCAATTTCAACCAAGAAGACAACAAAGTGGCATATGGAATAATTTTCATATTAAACTTGTTAACTTCTTATATTACTTGGCATGACTGACAATAAGCTTGTCAAAACGATCATGGATGCAGCGACTCTCACCGGCCTTGCTGCTGGAATTGGTTGGGCCACAAAAAAGGTTGTGAAAGAAAATTTTACATCTGACCCCAGCAGTAATTTTATGAACTACTTGCAATTCACCGCCGTCATGGCTGGCAGCATAGCGCTCAAACGCTATCTCGAGGACCAAAAAATCCTTCCCGCCAACGTTTGATTATTTGAAAAATGGGATCTCATATATACCATGGCAACAATTGCGATTATGGTTGGTGGGGCGGTCTTGAATGCAGTGTCATTCATCGGTGGCAATTATCTCGGGAAGGTGCTTGGTGGTGGCGACAACGCCGCGCTTGACGGAAAAAAAGCGCCACGACAAGGCTCTTGAAGATTATCAAGCGGCTTACGCAAAATACAGTCGCGAGCGCACCCAGCTCCTTGACTGGGTCCAGACAAACGCGCAAATCAAAGCGCAGGCCAAGCAAAACTTCACCAACACTGAGTATGCATTCAAACTTTATAACCAGGCACACCCTGATAAACTTCTGGCTCCGCTGAAAGAGCCCAAGTTCTCCGATTTCTACCAGCCGAGCGAGCAGCAGAAAAAAGGCGAGCTCGTTTTTTCGGGCGCTGAGACTCTTGCTTTGGGTTATGCTGCTTTTTGTTTCCTTTGAAGTTTTATGAATCCTTTTGTAATGGACGCCAAACTCGCAAAGGTTTATTATAGCCCCGGGGGCTGCTGGAAAGGCCTCGCCGCGATCAAAAAACTTTCTGAAGCTGCCAAGGTTCCTGAAGACGTCGCAAAAAAGTGGCTGATCAAGCAGGCGATTTGGCAGATCTATAATCCAGCACCGCGTCATATTCCTCGGCTGAAGTTCGATGTTTTCACGCCTAACAAGGTGCACCAAGCTGACCTTCTTTTTTTTCCGCATGACAAACTCCCCCGCGGGCGCAAAGTTTTTAAGTACGCGCTGATACTTGTCGACGTGGCCACCCGCTACAAAGAGGCCGAACCTTTAACATCGAAAAACTCTGACGAGGTCGCCGAGGCGTTTCGCAAAATTTACAAACGCTCGCCTCTGAAATGGCCGCAAATGCTGCAAGTTGACCCCGGGCGTGAATTCATGGGTGCTGTCACGAAAGAGATGGAAAACCACAAAACGTATATCCGGCGCGGGCACCCCGAAATTCACCGCGACCAGGCCATTGTCGAGGGTTTCAACCGCACCCTGGCTGAGCGCTTGTTTGGCGACCAGTACGCCGTTGAAATGCTTCTGCCGGAAGGTCAGCGGTCTGTCGCGTGGGTGAAACGGCTTCCAGAAGTTGTTGCAGCCTGTTGCAGCCTTGAACAACGAGGAAACAAGCCTGACTGGGAAGACGCCAGCGATCTTCGCGATCAAAGAAAAGGCGGTTGTTTCCAAGCCTTCAACGACATATCAAAGACCTGTGGGAAAGCGCGAAAAACAGCTTCCCCCTCTTGTCAATGTCCGCTATCTTTACCAACCTGGCGAGTTGGAGGGTGGCACAAAAAGGGCCACAGATCCTGTTTGGTCTTTGAAAGTCTTCAAGATTGAAAAGACTGTCATGAAACCCGACGCGCCTGTTTTGTACTATTTGCACGACGGACGCAAACGCAGTTTCATGCGCGAAGAGTTGTTGGTTGTCCCCCCAAACACGGAGCTACCCCCGAAGGCCTCATTTAACAGCACCATGATGCCCTCCAACTATATTTAACATGCTAGTATTTCTGCATTTTTTTTCTCTTCTCCATTGTTCTAGAATACCGGGTACTACTTCTCTATCTCTCGAAAGATAGTCTTTTATTCCCAGCATCATATCTTTATGAATCCCCGCCCAACCCCTTGTTATATTTCGATACCTTCTATTTTCATATCTTGAAATTTTAAGAATAAACTGTGTTAGCAAATATTGTAACACATCAGATGAATAAAGGGGATTAGTTTCTAAAGAAACTGTGGTGCTGCGTCGGTGGGGGAGTGAAACACGAAAATTTGGTTCATCAACGGAGTTGATAATGTCAATTGACCACCGTACAGGGATTCGATTAGCTGACGTTTCGAGCGTTAGCCCTTCGTCGGAGCGACGGACGTTGGATTCGCTCCGACGAAGGGCTAACGCTCGAAACGTCAGCAAATCGAATCCCTGTACGGTGGTCAATTTACATTATCAACTCCGTTGATAAACCAAATTTTCGTTTTTTATCGTAACACATCAGATTTTGTAATGCGTTCTATATCGTAAGGAAGCTGCTCTTTTTCATTTGGCAGCATATAATAAAATTCTTTTACAGTTATTGGATCAAGACCCATGATACCAAGTGCATGCTAATCTTCAATCGGTTTTTCAACACAAGACCTCATCCAATAACTGCATGATTCCTTCCATTTGTTCTTCAGACGGTGGCGGATCGTAACCGAAAGCTTTCGTGTTCACTCCGTCCTCTTCGATGAATCTTTTTGAGTCGAATGCTGACAATGACGTCTTTTTCACACGCATCCCGAAAATATTGTGGCCTTCACTCTTGAGAATGTTCATTTCATGTGTCAACTGCATCTTTCCGAAAAGCGTTTCTTTGTACTGCTCGTGCATTATTTGCTTTTTAACCACATTCTTTTTTACACCTTTGGCTCTTTTCATATTTTTTTCGTCCGCTCTGATGATTGAATACATCTTTGGTCGCAAACACACACACACACACACACACACACACACACACACACACACACACACACACACACACACACACTCAGATATCGGGAGCCCTGCACACTCGTCTTTCATTTTGCCCAGAACCTTTTTGTTGTCTTCTGAAAATAAAAAATGGTCTTTCGGGTAATCGCTGGTGTCGAAGTAATGCTGGCCAAAACAGCCACCGGCGCTCTTGTCTTTGTAAATGTCATCTGTTTCGATTTGCAGCAGGAAACTGTCTGTGTCTGTGTGCAGCAGCTCGCATTTCTGCCCGTATTGCTTTTTGAAGACGTTGTAGAAGAAGTCGTACATCAACAACTTGCTGTTTTCCAAGATCGTCATGCCTGTGTAAGCAGGCTTGTTGAGGTGCAGCTTGCTTTTACGCATGATTATTCCTGCAAGGTCGTTTGCAAACAATCCTTGGATTGAGTAAAGGGGTTTGCAATCAGTCTCCTGAGCTTTGTTTTCTCATAACCTCGCACCAGTTTCAAATCGGTGCGGTTGCGCAAGTTTTCCATCGTTTTACAAATACAGAGTTGTTCATCAGCTTGTAGAAGTCTTTTTCAAACGCGCTTGTGGCTTTCTTTCTGAACTCGGTGTTCATCCTGATGTAAGGCTCCATCCAGCGTTTTAGTTCGAACTCCAACACTCTATGCACCTTCTTCAGCTTCATCCCCTGCTCCAGATAAAACTGCAGGTTGCGGTAGTACACAACGTAGTTGTTTTTGTCCTGCAGCGTCAGCAAGAGTTTTTTTGCAGTCTGGCGGTTGCAGGTTCAGGTCCTCCATCATTTTCTTTTGGTAGGGGGACAGCCATTCCTTTTGCACAGCTTTTTTCTATGGAGCGAGGGGGTAGCTGTTGTACTCTTGGTGGAGCTCCTCCGGGTACTCAAGGTCGACTTCAGGGATGTAGCCTTTTTTGCCGTTTTGTTTGATTTCAAGGATTTCGTCCTGTGATGGAATGCACCCGCTCCACTTGAATTTCGCCACGGGAAGTGTCCCGCTCATGGCCCAGCCGTACAGGTTGTTTGCGTCGAGATCCAGGATGAAGGTGGTTGGTTTGCTTTCGTCGAAGCCCGGCACCAGAGGGCTGTTGGCTTTGGCGTACCTTTTGCTGACCATTGAGATGCCTCCGCGCACACCCCGCTCCACAAAGAGGTGCATGTCGATGTCGGTCAGGAGTTCCAGCTCGATCGCTGTCTTTTTCAGGAGAGCGTCCCACGACAAGCCTGGAGAAGTGTAATAGTGTGCCGGGTCCAGGCCATACTGTTTCATGCAAATGTTTCGGAAGTTTTCGAAAACGTCAGCCAAAAGAGCAACGTCTGTTTTCACTTAAAGGTCGTGGTAATCCCCGAGGGTTTTGCAGCTGAAAGTTTTCCATACTTTGTTTGCATGTTCAAATTCTTCTTCTGAAATGTGTTCGCCAGAAAGTTTGCTGAAGAAGCATTCTTTGGCGGGAAGGCTTGTTATTTTCAACTCCTCTTTCGGTGCTGATTTGACAAGCGCATCAAGGCTGGCCAACAGAAATGCATTGCTATCGATAAACCTCAGGTTTCCCAATGAGAATTATATGTACTTTTCCATGTTTTTGGCAATACAATTAAGCTCCCCAGCTCCTTTTACGTTCGACATTACCTGCATCAGATGATGTGCATCATATCCTTTCAGGTTGTGGAAGACAACATGAATTGGAATGGTCTTCGGGTTGAGTCGCAACTTCTTATTGCACTCATCATGTGCTGCGCCGCGGAAGCGGCCTGTGACGTGACAATGATCCCTGACAACATCTCTGAAGTTTTTGCGAGGTAGTGGCTCTGCGCAGAAGAAGCACGTTTTTTTGGCTTGTCATCTTTGGTTTTCTTTCGGCTTTTGGTCCAATGAAACCTCGTTTTGCTTGGAAGAAACAACTTCTGTGGCTTTTCCCATATTCACCTGTGTTGGTGTCCCACATTTCGATTGAATCAAGAAACTCTGGTTTGATCAGGTTTTCATTGCAGATGTGGCATTTTTTGCTATTTTTGAAAATCTACCAGTCTCGGTTTGTCATGATGAGTGGTTTTGGTGTTTTCAATGTTTCCCGCATTTTGCTTTCCAATCGCAACAACCTTTCGATAAACTCTTCCGCTGCTTTTTTGTCTCCATCGCAGCCTTGTCTGTATTTCTCGACTTGGCTGCTTTGACCGTCGCTTCTGGCAAAGGTCATAGCAAAACCACATGTTGTGTGTTTATCTGTTTTTTTTTCTGTGCAAGTTGTTCTTTCACGTCGTTCTTCGGGAATTTTTTCGATCAAAGCTTCAAAGTCAGCGTAAATAACAAATGGAGCTTTCATTTGTTTGAAGAAATTTTGAAACCTCAGTGTGTTTTTGCCTTTTTCCGGCATTTCAATTCTTCAAATGAAGAATGACCCTCGCAGTTGTGAACGCAATTTATGCAATTGCGAAAAGAAGCCTGAAAAAAAAAAAAAACTTCAGGACTTCAACGGGGTTTGAACCCGTGACCTCGCGATTACCGGTGCGATGCTCTAACCAACTGAGCTATGAAGCCACTGACGTTGGGAGCAGGTCAATTGTGGGTTCATATGTTCCCGTGAAAGAAATGAATGTGAATGATATATGAAATGAATCATATATGAACTGCGGAAATGAAATCAAATGAAGAATGACCCTCGCAGTTGTGAACGCAATTTATGCAATTGCGAAAAGAAGCCTGAAAAAAAAAAAAACTTCAGGACTTCAACGGGGTTTGAACCCGTGACCTCTCGATTACCGGTGCGATGCTCTAACCAACTGAGCTATGAAGCCACTGGTTCAAACCCCGTTGAAGTCCTGAATTTTTTTTTTCAGGCTTCTTTTCGCAATTGCATAAATTGCGTTCACACCTGCGAGGGTCATTCTTCATTTGATTTCATTTCCGCAGTTCATATATGATTCATTTCATATATCATTCACATTCATTTCTTTCACGGGAACATATGAACCCACAGTTGACCTGCTCCCAACGTCAGTGGCTTCATAGCTCAGTTGGTTAGAGCATCGCACCGGTAATCGCGAGGTCACGGGTTCAAACCCCGTTGAAGTCCTGAAGTTTTTTTTCAGGCTTCTTTTCGCAATTGCATAAATTGCGTTCACAACTGCGAGGGTCATTCTTCATTTGATTTCATTTCCGCAGTTCATATATGATTCATTTCATATATCATTCACATTCATTTCTTTCACGGGAACATATGAACCCACAATAGACCTGCTCCCAACGTCAGTGGCTTCATAGCTCAGTTGGTTAGAGCATCGCACCGGTAATCGCGAGGTCACGGGTTCAAACCCCGTTGAAGTCCTGAAGTTTTTTTTTTTTCAGGCTTCTTTTCGCAATTGCATAAATTGCGTTCACAACTGCGAGGGTCATTCTTCATTTGATTTCATTTCCGCAGTTCATATATGATTCATTTCATATATCATTCACATTTCAATTCTTGTTGGGGTTCCATTCACGCCATTGCAGTATTTCTGGTGGTTTTCAAGAATCTTTTCTGTTTTGAAACCAATCAGGCACATAGTGTAGAAGTGTTTTTTATGCTCATATTTTGTCTGGTCATAAAGCAAGGATGACAGTCTCTTCACAAAGCAAAAGTGGTTTGTTTTACCGTCATGAAGAATCCTGAAAGAAGTAACATCGTCATGTTCCCACCCAAACACATTCAATGCAAGGTTGGGGTTTTTGTTTTTCTAGTTTGTCAAGTTGGCTCAGTGGTGTGGGAAACATTATACCATCCCAGTTAATACAATCATTTGTTGGATATTTGCTTGTTCTTTGTGGGTTTCTATCAGTTGGAAACAAAGCAGATCTGAGCGTCCATTTCAAACATTCATTGTCTATTTTGCACATTGATGATTGCCTTTTTTGCTGCCAGATTCTTTGGAGTTGGAATGAAAGTTCCGCCTCTCAGTGGCTGGTATCTGGCGACATTAACATATGCGATTGAAATTCTGTCAATTACCCTTCCAGATCCTCGCTCCGACCAGTTCTCAATTTCCCCATTTATCTGGTCGAGAAATTCGTCATATCTTTGCCCGAAATCCTGTGCAAGGTTTTCTTTCCTGAATACATGAGTTTCTCCTTTGAAATAATGTCTTTGGCTTTCTGTTTCCCTTTGCCCTTGTTCGTTTAATATTTCTCGGGTGAAATAAATCTCCATCCCGAAGGGATTTTTCTTCAAAAGATTCAATGGAAAAGGCCATAAGGTCTCTTGAGGCTTGTCTGTTTGGGTCAACATCCATTCTCCAGACATGAAGCCAGTCTTGGAAATCCGTGGCCGAAACACGGAATTCGTCCCAAAGCCCTTCGGGGAGGCTTGGCCGTAGAAGTCGTTGAGGACTTCTTCCCCAATTTGTCCTGCAGCCATTCCTGCTTCTACCCTTCACAGGCTTTTCTCTAAAAGGGTTGGTGGTGTGGCACAAGGTAACAGAAGCTTGGCCCGGGTATATAAAGGGAAAAAGTTTGTTTTGAGCCGCTCTGTTAGCCCAGGACACACACATGTATAGTAGCGGTTCTGGACACAGCATGCAAGTGACACTTACGGCTGAATGAAGCCAAACCAGACCTTAAAAGTATAAGTTACGAGTAAAATGAGTAACTTATACTTTTAAGGTCTGGTTTGGCTGAATGAAGCCGTGACTTGTCACTTGCTTGCTGTGCCAGAACCGCTACTTTACATGTGTGTCCCGAAAAGACATCAACGGCTAGAATTTTAACTAGATATAGTGTGTTTTTTCGCTCTTCCGACAGATTAAGTTAAAATATAATCTTTAACTAGCAATTCTTTAGCATTATCGACCCCAAACCTGCAAGGCTCTTGGCCGGTAGGGTCTGCCCGAGCGAAAATGTTTCTTTTATTTAGCACCAGTTTCTTTAGCACCACTTTGTCATGTTGCTATACGTTTCTTACGAAAATCCAAGTAACTCACTAGTTTGTATCAATATAGGATCACGTTTTTGCCGCGTATGATGAACAGCACAGGCTTGCATCGCATCACAACTTGCAGTTCACAACAACGGAAATAGTAAAGCGAACAAACAAACAAAAATACAAAAAAACATACTCTACGTTATATACTCTATGTAATCGTGGCTAACTAAGGTTCTCGATGAAATAGAAAGGAAACGGTCAGAAAAAAAAAAATAAAAACTTCATAGCCAGTTTTCTTTAAAGCTCATTTCGGCAAAAGTTACTTTCAACTGTGGTCAAGCTGAAAGCAAAGAACCAGAACTTCGCTGTTGTATTTTCTCTTTGAATATCACGAGCGTTGAGATAAGAACCGTGACAATGAAAAACCAAAAGAAGAATCTGTCCATTACCATGGCAACATGTTTCCATTTCATTTGATTGTCCTCGATTTCGCGGTTCAATTTAGTATGCGCGGCTAGCAAGGCCAAATCCTTCGCAATACACTCATCTGGTCTCTTCTCTTTTTCCACTGAATTTTTCGTTATACCATTATTTTGTAGTGAAAGTCTTTTCTGCACTTGCGTTATCGAGCGGCACACTGGAGTCACGTGATTCATTGACAAGAGCGCATGCTCTTCTCCGTCCTGTGATGGGACTTTCACTTGAATGACGTCATTATCGTTGGAGTCACTGTTTTTGTTTTCTTGTGAACAGATGTCAATGTGGGCCGCTGGTTTTCTCACACAGAGTAAGTTTGCCAGCCAACCAAGCACGCAGATTTCAATCCACGTGGGAATTTTCACAATCGAGCGGCCGGAATTTCTGTGATGAATATTCAACACCCAACAAGTTGACATTAGCGACATGGAGACCTCCGCCATGATGGTGATGTAAAACTTGCCGAGTAGCGGAATCGTCTCCGAGTTGCGCGGTAAAGTTTCCGCGACAAGCTGCAAAAATACAGCCATAGCTAGCAGCACAGTGATACTCAGCGTAATGCGCTCTCCTGATTCTGGTGGAAGAAGGAATCCCAACAGTATCATAGACAACATGATCATACACGGAGTGATCAGGTTGAAAGCATAAAACAAAGGCTTACGTCGAATCACCATCTCGATGGTGACATCGGAGAATGGAACTGAGCAGCATTCATAGAACTGAACGTTTTTTTTCTTGGATGCTTTTATGAGGTCCCACTCAGCGCTTTTTACGTATTTGTCTGAGAAGGTGGGTGTCTTTTCAGTAGCTATGTCCAAGTCCGTCACTACAAACGTCCAGGAGCCGAATTTCATAGAACACACTTGTTCGTCGAACGGAAAGTAGGTGACGTCTATGTTGCAAGTGCTTCGGAACGAGGCTGGGCTATACCAGGCGTTGCGTCCGTCAAACTCTAAAATGACACGTGTCTTGTATTTTTCAAGGCCACCGCTGAATACACTGTCTGCACTAAAAAGAATCAATACGACAATCACATACCGTAAAAGTTGTATCAAGCGCCCCTTCTCTCTATTAAGCCCCCCTCTCTAATAAGTCTCCCGTTAATGAGGCTTGCAATCAAATAAGCCCCTCGGGAACTTAAGTGGAGTTTTTACGGTAAGGCTGGGGTTGGGGTTGAGGAATAGAGAGGTGCTTTGGAGGGTAACTGTAGCCGGGAAACTGGAACCTCGAGCGCAACCTTCGGTTTCCGGCATATCCAGTGTCTTGAAATTTGTATTGCAGGGAGAAGAAGTATTGGAGTATGAAATGCATGTGAGCATAGCTTAAGATTTCCTTCAAATACCAACAGATGCCCGTTGTGAGGGCTCGGCATTAGTTATGAATGTAACACAGACAGACAGACAGACAGACAGACAGTGGTCTAAAAATTGATGTTACAGACCTAAAGGCGGTAAAATCCTAGTGCCTATAACTCAGTTGTGCAAACTGTTCTACTAACCTGTTGTATAGCACGATATCTGGTATCCATACCAAACTGGGATCTATTCTTATTGTTCTGACTCCGTTATACTCCGCTGTTTTCCACGTTAAGAGCTCGTTTCTCCATCTCTGAAATAAATCATAGAGTTGGGCGTCAGTTGGCAATTGGAACCCAAACTCTGAGATTCACAAGAATTTAGACTGTCGACAGGTTCCTCTAATTTTTCCGAATTTGCGTTCTGTATAAAGTCCTTCAAAAAAGCAAAAGTTACAGCTATCTTTACTGACCATAAACTGCCACTCTCAAGTCATTCATTCATCATCACCAACAACAACAACAAAAACAATAATAATAATAATAATAATAATGATGATGATGATGATG
This sequence comes from Pachyseris speciosa, assembly GCA_016490735.1. Lineage (NCBI taxonomy): Eukaryota > Metazoa > Cnidaria > Anthozoa > Scleractinia > Pachyseridae > Pachyseris > Pachyseris speciosa. The sequence continues at coordinate 260,466 of JAEMWC010000771.1, forward strand.
ATGATGATGATAATAATAATAATTTAAAATGTTTTAAGGGCAGCCTTAAAGACGAAACAGAAACTGCATTTTAAAGAGAATTGGGAGGAGTATTTAGCAATGTAGGTAAATAGAAGGAAAACGCACATTCACCATGTATGTCACGGAATTTACGGCAGGAATAATAAGAAGTGACTTGGAGGATGAACCTAAAGTTGGAGGATGATGGTAGTCTAGTAGCAGAGACAATAAGTAGGTCGGAGAGAGTTCATGAAAGTGTTGAAAGTCTTGAAAGATCCTCCGAGCCATTAAATAAAACTTCACGAACCTGTCTAACCCAAACGTTTGTCGTTATCACCTGATTACGGTCATCCTGAAAAGGGAGAATGCAATAATAAGACAATTAAAAATTCCAAGGAGATGATCCAAAATGTTCTGAGGGCGGCTCAAGCGTCTCAAGCCAGCGTTCGAATGTCATCTTACTTTTGTTTTCGTTTCCTTCCATTCATTTCTCTTAATCCACAGGTCCCTCTAAATTTACTGATACATTTTAACAGGTCTAACAGCAGTGGTCAATTCTACCGAGAATATCTCTCTCAAATATACGCCAATACTGATTTATAAGTTACGTTTTCTTGGTCTGTCGGCGAGTTTGTGCGATGAATCTTAGTCGTCCCGATATTTTGAACGATTCTCACAATGCACACGGTAGCTTTACTTTGATTTCCCTCTTTCTGACTCCTCTCTGGTCTCTCACAATTCCAATCTCTCCTTCGTTGCCAGGTCAGTTTCAGTACAAGTTTGTTTAGTCGCAAAATGATTTTGTGAAGCCTGTTCCCTTTGGTATGTACACACTCTGATTTCATTTTTATCGCCGGGAAACTTTCCAATAAATAGAGATACTCAGGGTTCATAATAGTGCCCAGGGTGGTCCGATCTTCAAATAAGTGCCTCACGACCAAAAAAATATTCTAATCACTATGAAGAAATTTTAAGCGCATAGCCCGCGTTTGAGGGGCCCGCCAAAGCTCGCATGTAAACTTTACAACCCCTTTTGTCACAAATAAATCAGCCGGAAATCGAGGCACATACAAATAAATGTCGCCACGCCGCGAGAAAACCAGGGCGAGCAAGACACGATTGACTATGCTTTGACTTCTAGCTTTTCCAACCAATCACATTCCATAGTAAAACAAAACCACCAAAAATGCAAAACAGTTCAATCTACGGAATTGATCAACTGAATTTGTGTACGACCTGGCTCACGATTTGCAAGACCTCGTATTTTATCAGGGACCGCGCAGGAGGGAAGGAGGGGGGATGGGGGGAAGCTGCTGGTAGTACTATAGCCCTAACATTTTTTTCTTGGATTGATTTTTTTAGGGCTCCAGATGACATGGGTAATGTGTGAATTTTACCACTTTCAAGTTGGCCAGGTCCCTGTTTATTAACCAACACCAGAAGGGATATCTGTTTACTTCCTCGTCATATTGGAAAAAGGTCTTACCACGTTGACTAACTGGAAAACCTCAAGCCCTAAAGTCACGTTTGTCTGGGGTTTTCTTTGGAGCACTGGACGAGCAATCCTGTTATAACCTTTCATCAGTGCGGAAATTAACGTTTGTTCGGCGGAGGGCTTTGTAGCTTGCGGTCTATGCGGTCCCTGTTTACTGAACAAATACCAGAAGGTGATATTTGTTTCACTTTCTCGTCATATTGGAATAAGGGTCTTACCACGTTTAATAACTGCACAACCTCAAGTCCAAAAGTCACGTTTGTCTGGGTTTTTATTTGGAGCACTGGACGAGCATTCCTGTTGTAACCATTCAGCAGTGCGGAAATTAACGTTTGTTCGGCGGAGGAGTTTGAAGCTTGCACTGAAAGAAAACAAATTACTTTTAATCCTGTTTCTAGAAGAAGGCAGCTAAACAATGAACATGACTTTCATAGGCCAAACCATTTAATTTCGGAAATATTTGGGAAATAACCCATAATACTATGCACTGATGTCACTATCTCAATTTTGATTGGCTACAAGCACGCCGTTGATTCCTGCTGGCACTGTTTTCGTTACGTTATATCCCTACAATCGATAGTTTTTAAGCATGTATAAGTGACGTCGTGCATGGTCTTTTAGCTGAACTTTTTCAAGAACTCTTTTACCAGAACGGTGCTGAGTAGTCAAAATTAAGTTGTTTATTACAGCTGAGTGCTTTGAGTCGTAGCCTTGAAGTAAACTGAGTGATGCTTTTGTTGACTTACTCCAGTTTGGTCAAGTGCTATTAGCCCTTGATCACCATGTTTAATATAATAAGGCAGGGGACGTATAGAAGAGGTGAATAAGAAGTCAAGTGAACAACTTTATTTCAACAGGGTGGTGCCTTTAGGACATATATACAAAAGATCTGCTATCAATGGGAGCCCTAAGGGGAGGGAGCCCTGATGGAGGTCAGTTAACTCACTGGAAAATGGAGTATACATGTTGAGCAAACATAAATATGGCCGCACCCAAAGTGAACTGATTTTTCTTCTTCAGACCACTACTTATATTGTAATGGACACTGCACTAAAATTTGTTTGTTTTAGTGCCTGGCCATGGAGCCAAGAGAATTGGCCGCTGCACTCAACATTTCTCCTCAGAAACCTCCTTCTTTTAGTATAGTGCAACCTTTAATTAAGGGAATCTGTAATAAGAAGTAATGTTGGAACCTGTCGTGTATAATGAATTGCAAACTAACATGGCAGAACAGACCGTGGATTACCTGGTGACAATTGAAGGAGGACAATACAGATAATCAGTCGGCGACTGTCAAGAACAACTTCCATAGCTCCAAGGCGACCCGCAAAGTCGAGATTCCACAGTTTACCTGAAATGTAAAAAACGTTGCTCGGTAGTAGCAGCAGCGAGTGGTAGTAGTAGTAGCAGCAGCAGCAGCAGTAGCTGTAGCAGTAGCAGTATAGCAGAATTAGCAGTAGCAGCAATCGCCGTCACAGTCGCATCAACAGTCGCTGTTGTAGTGATGGTGGTAATGATGTTGGTGGTAGCAATAGTAGTTATTTTTGAACAGCTGAGTCATTATTTAATATCTCTATCCAGTTAAATTGCATTAAATTGGTTTCAGTGGTTTACTTGACTCGTCGCATGTATATCGCAAAAACATTTTCTTGTCGAAGCTTTTCGCAAATTCAAACCCTGCGAAAATATGACGTTAAAGGGTGTCTGTAGACCACAGCAAGCTTATTACTAAACAGATGAAATAGTGCATGTGGCTACTTGCGGGTATGCGGGCCTATCCTGCAACCACGGGATTTCAGCCACTCAGACAAACTACTTGATAGCATAGAGGCTACTGCATGCTTAGTGCCTTGAGCTCAGGATATGAGCGCTATATAAATAAAGTTATTATTAGTGCTGTAGACACCAAAATAAAATCTTGCGCTTTGAAAAAAAAGAAGTTTAATAACTCCCTCCACAAGTCTATTAAATCATCCACAGTTTGATGTGGACTGTGAGTAATTAACAATTATTCACAAAGGTAGAGGTGAACAGTGGTGGATCTTTACCGATCCGCGAAGCGGCGAGGTAAATATCCACCACTTTCACCGACACTGAGGTGAATAATTGTTTTAGTACATACCACACAAGCTGAATAATTAGCGGACCAAAACATTACTTTATGTCTGACAATATACCGACAAGCGGTCGGAAATTGTAAAATCTCACGCGCCCGCTGCTCGGAGGTGAATAGGTATTAGATAGTTATTGAGGCCGGCAGCAATATGTGATACATATTGCTGTCGGCCTCAGTAACTATCTAACATTATTTACTATTCAATACCCAGTGCAATTGTTCTCTCTCTGCACTAAATCACTGATTGCAGGCGCCTCTTCCGCTTTGTTCCTTATCGCGCAAAAGAATATAATTAGCACTTGTTGATTAGCTCAACTGGAATTGGCGACTGAGACGCCTTGCATCCCAATAAAAGCAGTAGCGTTTGAACATCTGATTGCGTTTCGTGTATGTGTTGTTGCTTTCAACATTTTTCAACAAGCAGGTCTCTGAACTACTGCAAAAAAACTTGAATTCTGAGAAATGCGGTCCTTTTCGCACTTATCATAGTCTTTACTGTAAATGCCTTACTTTTAATTGGTGGCTTTCACGTTACGTCATCGCCGCCATGTTGGAGGACGTAAACAATAGATCTTTCATTAGCTCCTTTTGTTCGTCCTCCAGCATTTGCTCGTTTCCCCATTGTTATCTGTGTCTCCAGAGATTGTCTACAAACCGCCTATAGTTGATTTGTGTTTGTTTTTGAGCATGCGATGTTTTCCAACTAGCGGGTTTGCTGATCAATTGCTACTAATGATAATTTCAATAGATCTCTTTGTTCTTCTTTGTTTTCCGGCGAACCATGCGGAAACAATAGACAATGAGATATACCGTGGTATTTGCACGTGCAGAGTAACTTTTTCCTTTAGTTTTGACCAGAAATGAAAAAAGTGTGCGACAATGGCTTCACATCAGACGGGGATGAGGGGGCGATTTTTAGAACACAACAAACCCAAACTCGAAATACTGGCGAAGATTCACCTAAAGCTGGTGGTTTTGGAGAACGAGGGTAAGTTTTATTAGCCCGTTTAATTGAATCGCGCCATGGCATTTTTATTAGTAATGTGTGGTGTTTAATTTTGCTTCAGATGAGCGCTTTGTGGGCAGCCTATTAGAAGAATAGCCTATTGGAAGAATTTGGAAGAAGGTGGGCTGCTGAAAACAGTCGGAGGAAATGGCGATGGGTCCTTAAAAGTATTTAAGGATTGGCGTTTTTTTTGGCGTAAAACAAGGCCGTTTTAAAAGAGCCATATAATACTAAGAGTCATAAAACAAACAGGCTGCAATATTGCAGTGTACAGGCTGCAATATTTTTAATATTGCAGCCTGTTTTTAATATTGCAGAATGTTTGTTTTAGCTCGTTGAGTATATATTACCCCTGAGAATTTCCCTGCTGACAAAAAGGACCGCCCCTGTTTTCCTGACACAGTTGTTTTACCATCTTTAAAGACTGCAATCAGTGATTTAGTGCAGAGAAAGAACAATGGCATCGGGTATTGAATAGTAAATATTACTTGCTAATCACCTCCGAGTTAACCAATCAGAACGCGCGGAAAACACTTTTTACTTGCGTGGTATTTTCTAAATGTGTTTATCCTTAGTCATAATTCCAAAATTCGCTTTCTTCCACGTTGGAGCTTAACCGCCTTGCAATTGTGCAGCGCAGCGATAGCAACACCACAGAAAAATACTCGGCGTCATAAGTGGACTGAGTTTGTTGGTTCTATACTCTATACTCTGCTCCGAGAGGTTTTTCTCCGGGTACTCCGGTTTTCCCCTCTCCCTAAAAACCAAATTTGATTTGATTCTACTTAATTTAGAGTTAATTTGATTTAGTCTCTCCCAAAAACCAAATTTGATTTGATTCTACTTAATTTAGAGTTAATTTGATTTAGTCTCTCCCAAAAACCAAATTTGATTTGATTCTACTTAATTTAGAGTTAATTTGATTTAGTCTCTTCAATTAGTAGAGCATCTGCGTTCGGCTAGAAAAAAGAAGTACAGTAACATAAAGAGCACACCTTAAAACGCTGGGTTCAATAGCTTTCATTAATGGAATGTTCTAGCACCCATCCTAAAGCCCCAAAGCCCAAACCGTACTGCGGCCCACCTTGTACTCAACCAAAAGCATCAGGATGGACGAAGGTAAGAAGTTCTGCTAAGTACTGACCAATTTGCTTTAGAATCAACCAGCCTCAGAAGATAAAAGCCACATTTACATGGTCAAACCTTGACACGGAATGACAGGGGGAAATAAACAAATAGTCGGCAGCCAAAGATGAGGCTAACCTCAAACTCGCCAGCACTGACAATACGTCGGCAAAATATGTCTCCTTGCCTTTATTTGGTTTCCGCGATATTCAGAGAAAAAAGATGCTAATGGCAACTTTGAATTGCATATTTTTCAATTTGCACAAATAGTCACGAAACTGTGGCCAGAAAGAGAATTGTCGGTAACTTTCGCTTAAATTATATTAATGCTCCTTGGTTTCCGCGATATTCAGAGAGAAAAGATGCTAAATGGAAACTTTGAATTGCGTATTTTTCGATTTGCACAAATAGTCACGAAACTGTGGCCAGAAAGAGAATTTTCAGTAACTTTGGCTTAAATTATATTAATGCTCCTTGGTTTCCGCTGTAACTCTCGCTTAAATTATATTAATGCTCCTTGGTTTCCGCGGTAACTTTCGCTTAAATTATATCAAAGCTCCAAAATTAAACCTCGTTCTGAATTGTGCTGCTGTTTACACGTGCAAGTAGACTTTAATCAAAACTCGGCGTGCGGTCAATTCTAATAATAACTGAAACAAACAGTGACTGAACTTAACACTTTTATCGTCTGCTTCACACTATTAACAGGTTTCCCTTCAAATAATGAACAGTTTGACTAATTATTTCTGCTATTAGAGAAAATAAAGATCTCAGTCAAGCCATCCAAAGACTCGACATAATAAAATCATCGCTGAAATTCTTACGGAATTTTTAAGAAGGCTAAACAAATTACATTTCTCGAAATAAGTTTATAAGTAAATGAAATAATTCGCAATCTTATATATGTCAAATTTTAAGCGGTCTCCTTCGCTAGAGTCCTTAACCTTAGGAGTTTTGTTTGATTTGGCTCAGTCATGTACGTTTGTGGGTAAAAATGAATCGAAGCTCTCTAGCATTAAATAAAGAATAAAAAGGGTTAAACAAAGCGAAAACTTTGCCTGGCTTCATGCTTTTACGTACCTTAAAACCAAGAGTGCCGGATTAGGCCGCTTCTTCTTTCTTTTTGTCTTACCACATCATGGCACAAACCATAACTACAAAGAAAAGTTGGCACTGATCTCTGAATACTTGTTTTGTTTAAAATTTGATGTTACACCGCTCTCTCTGTGTGCATGTCACACAATTGTCTCGCAGCTACTGCCTTTGTTTAATTTTCGACTTGAAGCACCCTAATTAAAATTTCATGGTTTGCTTTCTTTTATTGGTAGATTTTTGTCATAAGACAGTAAGTCCATGAATTCACAGGCAAAAACATTGGCTAATAAAGCAAAACACAATAATAATCGTATATATATATATATATATATATATATATATAGCTGGAGTTTTCAAAACAGGGCTCCTGGGAGTCCATACTAACTCCTATTACATGTCTCTCACTCTTTTTCTTTTTTATCTTATTTGGACGGGGCAGGGGGCATGCTAGCTACGTTAATAATTAGAAGAAGAGAAAGAAACTGTCCCTGACTTAAACTTTGCATTAAGGTCCTATCCCCACTCCCCCCCCCCCCCCCCGCGTCCCCTCCAGTTTTATTTGTCAGTTAGTTTCCACTCTCTCTCAAAGAAAGAAACGTGCATTTGAAGTCTTCGCGCGGTCAGTTAGCTCGCAATGGCGTCGTTAGAGTTTGATTTTCCGTTGGCCTCCTAGAGCAGAGTATTCCTTAGGACATCATTAAGTCCAGTGAGGGAGAAAGTCTTGCGAGGTGCAGTGTCTGCCTCGTCTAATATCCTGCTGTGCAGTTATTTGCTAAACGAGTACTTTGTTTACCCGGGCGGTACTGCTGGAAAAATGCAGGGATATTGAGAGCTCTGCTTTGAGAGGTAACAAGTCTTTAGCCTCAGAAAGTAGGTGTCGGTGATCATTTCAAGGCTCAGGGAGAGAAACTGGTGTAGAATTTGGAGCATGCTAAAGACTTAGTAAAAATGCTGTGGCTAGATTGTCGTCAACAGCTCCTCGCTAACACGGACAGTAAAAACACTTGATCATTTAAAAGCGAACTTGATCGTCAAAAACGGGACTTACGATTTCTGGCCAGAAATTGACTCTGTTTCGTGTGATTTCACATACAGTTCAGTAAAAACCTGCTTTTTTCTGCTCTATTCACATACAGCACGCTACCAGTGTTTCCTTTTTTGCAGAAATTCACATACTTTACAAAAATGGGCTTACTATTTTCTTGATATTTTCCATACTTGCTCTTCAGTGATTTTGCCTCTTTAAACAGCGTTTGTAAAAACTGGGCTATTTGGTATGAAATGGTATAGTTTTTTCCCTTGTTTTTCTTATACCTTTAATTTTATAATTCTCGAGCCGATTTTTTTCTACTAAACTCAATTGGATTTCACATACCACGGATTTTGTCTACTAAACAGTCAATCCAAAATTACGAAATTTATGGATGTGTTTCATCGAGTATGTGGATTTAATCCAATATCACAACACTTGAGGATGCACGTAAACCCGCAGGATGGAAATATATAAGTACCGACTTCATAGTACAGTAGTATGGATGTTATACCCAAGGTATGGATGTTATACCAAAGGTATGGATGTTATACCCAAAGTATGGATGTTATACCCAAGGTATGGATGTTATACCCAAGGTATGGATGTTATACCCAAGGTATGGATGTTATACCAAGGTATGGATGTTATACTCAAGGTATGGATGTTATACCCAAAGTATGGATGTTATACCCAAGGTATGGATGTTATACCAAGGTATGGATGTTATACTCAAGGTATGGATGTTATACCCAAAGTATGGATGTTATACCCAGGGTATGGATGTTATACCAAAGGTATGGATGTTATACTCAAGGTATGGATGTTATACTCAAAGTATGGATGTTATACCCAAGGTATGGATGTTATACCCAAAGTATGGATGTTATACCCAAGGTATGGATGTTATACCCAAGGTATGGATGTTATACCCAAAGTATGGATGTTATACCCAAGGTATGGATGTTATACAAAGGTATGGATGTTATACCCAAAGTGTGGATGTTATACTCAAGGTATGGATGTTATACCCAAAGTATGGATGTTATACCCAAGGTATGGATGTTATACAAAGGTATGGATATACCCAAGGTAAACGCGTTCCAAAGTAAAATGTGTTTTTCCACAAAAATCCGGAACTTGTCTGTGAAAAAAGCTCAATTTCGCTCTACATATAAAACGTAATTTCCTCAAGAACATGAAAATACTTGACGGCAGGCACACACTTCAGTGGAGTTATTCCGTGTTAACACGCGATTAAAGCACAGTTGCATAAGGTTGTTCATAATTACTGACATTTATTCAGAACAAAATTCCACACTAACAATCTATAGTTAATAACTATGGGTAATGTGTGGAGACGAAATTTAAACAAGATTACTCAAGAAGTGTTGAATGCATAAATTCTGCACAATATTTTCTTCCGTTTAATTCATTACTCTATCTACAACAAGAAACTGGTGCAGAAATCCTACATCTCAACCTGCTGGCTGAGAAAAATGCATGCATTTGCTCACATTTTAAATCCCGAAAGAAGCCACGTTTCACTCGAGCTAATCGAGCCATGCTTGATCTTTACTTGATAACCATGATAACCCCTCGGAACTCTGTGCCGTACTACACACACGTAGGCCTAGTTTATGTCGCACGTTAATTCAAGTTCCCTCAAGCAATTGAATTTCATTTTCGTCCTTTGTACTCAAACAACACTGCCTTCACCTGCATTTGCAACGACTAAAACTGGCCTTCGATTTCCGCCGCTCACTCAGGAGCGAGACTCCTTAGCGGTGAAGAACGAAATAGGTCGTTTTACTGAGTGTAAGTTCTACAACAGTACCACTTACTTCAGTGATTCCTGGCTTAAATTGAGTGTCGCAAAGAAATACCAAATACCCATAACTTTTCCGTTGTTTCCAAATAGCCCGGTCTTGAGACAAAGGCTCTCGGCTTTTGATCAGCACTTCTGAGCACATACAGGACACGGTATAAAATATTTTGGCGCACTCAGTTGGAAAGTCGTTATTCGGTTAACCACGAGGCTAAGTCAGCATAGTTTTGGCTACAAACGCCGGATATTACAAAAATTCATTTTGTCACACTAGCGTCTCACTCATGATCTTATGAAAGCAGAACTCGAGCCATTTGTAAAAGTTAATCAAATTTTCTCTACATCCTAAAAAGATGATATTTTAAAATGTTTTTTAGCAGTCAAGTTTACTTTACAGTCGTTGCTAGGTCTGAAATCTCCATCGAATCACTGCGAACGTGACACACATTCATCAATAACAGATTTGCCCTTTCAAAAGCTGTCAGTCTGGTCGGAGTATGCATTTCATTTCCGTTGAGAGCTCCAAAAAAAAGCGTGTGAAAATGGTTAAGACACAATTGCCTTGGTCTATACAAAGTCTGAAACGCTTATAGGTCATGGCACGCGAAGGTCTTGTAACCGTAGGTGCCACCGATCTACCCTGAAAAATGAAGAGCTGGAAGCCAGACTAACAACAGTGGATCTTCTGAGGATGACGTTACTCCATACGACCGCCGACCGGTTAGCTGAGTGGTAGAGCACCGGACTAGCGTGCGGGAGGTCGGTGGTTCAAACCCTGGTCGGACCAACACTCAGGGTCTTTAAATAATTGAGGAGAAAGTGCTGCCTTTGTAATAACATCTGCAAATGGTTAGACTTTCTAGTCTTCTCGGATAAGGACGATAAACCGTAGGTCCCGTCTCACAACTCTTCATAATTGATTCGGTGGGACGTAAAAGAACCCACACACTATTCGAAAAGAGTAGGGACGTAGTTCCCGGTGTGATGGTATATCTCTCATCTGATGATCAAATGCTCGGAGATATTAGCTGCACAAGCTACTCTAAAATCCGAGGGTAAATAATGTGATGTGATGTGATGTGATACGTGTGAGAATCGAAAGCGACGTGGTCCACTTTGTTCCACTTGCAAACATAACTGTATAAAATCGTTTAGGTTTTAGGTTAGTGTAGAGATGTTAGTTATGGTTATGCTATTTGAGGAGGCAGGATGGCCGAGTGGTTTGGGGCACCCCGGGTTCAAATCCCGCTCTCGCCACTAGCTGGTGTTGTTCTGGTAGTCCCTGGTTCAACTCCTCGGTAATCCTTGTAAATACCCAACTGGTTTGCCTCCGGCCAGTTGGGATTCTTATCATGTTTATTTGTATTATTTGTTTCTGTATTTGCTCGGTCCCACTAGTACCCTGGGTGCCAGAGGTTATTTTTTTCGTTTGAAGGAGGAAATTTACGCGGCGAAGCCGCTGCAACGAGGCGCGGAGCGCCGAGAGGAAAAAAATACCGTCTCTCGCGTTCTATTTTGGCTTTTCAGAGATATTTCTTTTTTCAACGGGCCTCTGGAGCCAGGGTACCCCACTAGCCTTTGTGCTATAAATACTGCCGAGGATAAATAAAGGTTATTATTATTATTGTAAAGGGTATATCGAGTTTTAGGTTGGGCTCTTTCTATTTCATGCACTCGTCGTAGCTTGTGTACGAATGTTGTCAGGCGGAGAGTACTTCGCTCTCCCAAGATGTTTCTTTCGCTGTGTATTTGAGATTTAAAATGCGAATGATGGTGCATTCTTTTATTCAATTTAAAGAAAACATGGTTTGCAAATAGCTAAATGGAGACTGCCAGACTTTTGACAAATTGCACTCTTACCATGGCGAGAGACAGTACAAGACAAGCCGTGTCGGTGCAAACGTAATATTTCTAGCTTCTGTCAGAGGGGATGTTATTACCCCGGCTAGTCTCACGCTTATTCCAAGAATTTGATATTATATTATCTGTTTCAATACAAAACAGACACAATTTTAATTATGTACAATCTCCTTTCTACTATCTTCTTTTATATTGACAGGTAGGCAGTGAGAACTTGCTACTGAACTGCTGTCTTTCACTGGATCGTAACACACTTCGCACTTCCTTCTGATACTATAATTACGCCGACCGTAAGAATGCGTTCCGTATGTTAGTTTTAGTTTTTACCTTGGTCTCCCGACTTTTGCATTTCTTTAATATGTGTGGAAAATTTCCACTGAATTCAAGGTGTAGATTCAGAACTGTTAATATACTGTGACTATTAAATTGACCTAGTGGTTAAATAAAGGCTTATTCATTACTGAACTAGTTTGGTTGTTGCTGGAAATATTAGATTTACAATGAAAAAAATTACATGCTTCGAGGCGTATCCACGTGGTCGACGGAAAATCGTACGTTTGGAAAAACCCATTTTATTTCGGAAGGTGTTGGTATGGATGTTATACCCAAAGTATGGATGTTATACCCAAGGTATGGATGTTTTACCCAAAGTATGGATGTTATACCCAAGGTATGGATGTTATACCCAAGGTATGGATGTTATACCCAAAGTATGGATGTTATACCCAAGGTATGGATGTTATACCAAAGTATGGATGTTATACCCAAGGTATGGATGTTATACCCAAAGTATGGATGTTATACCAAATGTATGGATATTATACCCAAGGTATGGATGTTATACCAAATGTATGGATGTTATACCCAAGGTATGGATGTTATACAAAGGATGTTATACTATGAACTAAGTTAATCTCTGTTGCAAATTGTCACACCAGCCCGAGATGCGAGATTTACGCATACAGCAGAACGGATGGTAAAAAATGTAAAGATATTTACTTTGATTTTTAAAGCTTGAAAATTACAGTCCAGAGAAGATGTCCCAAAACTATCTTCTGAAAAATTGAGTCAGTTTTCGGTATGTGAAAACCGCCAAAATTTAAAGACAGATAAGAAGGGTATGGGAAAATCCCTCGAATTTAAGCTTGAACCCACTGAAAAAATGGGACTTGATCAAGTTCATTTTTAAATGATCAAACGTTTAAACATCCGGGACCTCATGAAGTTTCCCCAAAAGCACAAGGCATGGCTGGGAATTTGTCTGCAAAAAGCGTAAGTTTGAACACTTTTTTGACTAGTTTCCGCCCTCGCAAATTTATCGATCTTAAGCTAGTGATGTGATAGTGTGAAAGTGTCATAATGACTGGTTTCCGGTGTCAGAAGTGATCACAAAATCGAGCGATAATTTACACAAATAAAATTCGACAATAATTAGCTGTGATTCTTCGTAGCAATCACGAACGCTCGGTTGAAAACGCTGCTATACTTCGCCTAAATCGATGCCGCTAATTCCAAAGCTAACTTTGCCGTCAGAAAGAGCGTATTGTAGAGAGATTTGACCGACTAACGCACCAAAATTCTCATGTCAGAGGTCACGTCAATTTCATGTCTAATTGCAAGATAAATAACATGTATTCTTCGTCTTCCCTTTGACAGAGACTGTAGGCTCGTAACGGGCCTAAATGCAAGTCTCCCTTTTGATAAACCGAGGTATTGATAAAGAAAGTTCTAAAACCCCTCAAATTTTCATGAGCCTGGTTTTGAAAAGTTCGGCTAGATATATATATGTAAATACCTTCGAAGCCAAAAATCGTGAAACCTGGCAATGGAAACAACACTGAAGAATTTGGTCGGAACTAAGAATCAGCAATAATTATTCAGCAAAAAATGCTAATCATTGTATTCTCAAGAAATAATCGTAAATTTACTGTTAACATCGCTACTGTAATTAAAAGAAATATAAGACGGTGGTTGGCTGTAAATCTGTCGGAGTATTGAACATGTCCTCTAGGATTGGTCCATTGCAGTGGACCTGGTTTTCTTTCATTTCATGTATCATAAATATTCCTAGCTGGTTGTTGTTTAGTGCATGGCTTGTCGTTTGGGATCACACGAACCGCTTTACACCCCAGAGTCCCCAGGTTCTCAGCATACTGTGATTCCATTGCAAAGATATGATATAAATCAACTACGTTAAACGTCTGCTAGTCATAAGCGAGTTTTGACCCAGTCCATTTCGTCTCATTAAAATTGTGAGTCATTAGAAAAAGGGTTCGATAATACAGTTGGTATGGTTATGAGCTTGAAACTAAATAAAGAAAGATATTACAAATATGGTCTTTTGTTTTTATGTTACCTTTCTTAACCATGGAAATTTAAAAATATTGCCTTGCACAAATTATACTTTTTAATCAAATGTTTCTTAGACCCTCCCACAGTAATGACTTAAAAATTGTGTTGACCGCTTACACATAACTCGAAGTATAATGGCAGGTGGAAATATGCAACTTGGGTTGAACGTATGAAATATTTATAAAAACTTCACGTGGGTGTAACCTATTTTCCGAAATCGACCAATGTCAATCACTGGCCACTGTACAACATTGTCAGTCATTATTCTGATTTATCCATTTGACAGCTCGCAGATTGGCTGAACAGAAAATTAACGCATAACGATACAAGATCGATGTACAAGAAAACCAGTGAATATGAAATCCAGTGGTTCGATACATAAGCGATACCAATACCAAATTTGATTCAATATCTGGGATGATACTTTCGAAACTCGAAACTAGTATCGTGGTTTTCGACATGGTCGGTTTCGCTGACGCTCAGATGATTATGTCTCGCCATTTATTCCAGATGAGTTATCGAAACTTCATCACCGTTTATCCCAGTGGAGGCCTCGTGTACGCGGAGAGCAAGGTTTTCACGAAATACGTGCAATAAAACGTAAAATAAAGCCACACTTCAAAGCGGATCAAACAGTCATGAAACACTTGTTTCTTGAAATTTTTCACGTGGATAATCAGCACAGCAAACGGCGTGAATCTGACTGAATGACGCTGATTCTCGAAAAACTAGAGCGAATGTTACAACTATTTCACAATTCATCGGGAAGAACTAAAGGCGATTCATCTCAGGCAGTTCATTTCCGTATTTTTGCCGTACTTGTATTTTCGTAACTTGGTATAGTAACGTTATTGAACCTAGTATTTGATGGTTTGGGAAGAAATTAGTCTACTCAACACGTTTCGCACGTAGTATATGAACCGAGAAGAAGTGAAGAGTGTGAACGCGCTTTAAAACGTCGAATAATCCTCGTAAAACGGAATTTTCCCAGTATGGTTCAGTTCTTCTACATTTCTTTTGGTGCACACTGCAGAAACGTTGAGTACAAACTGACATTTTTTATTCATTTTCTCAGACGTTTAGCCAAAACTTCAGTCTAGACACTTTTTCAAACGTTTTTCGATTTGGACAAAACATTTGCCAACATTTGTAGAAAATATATCATATATGCCAGGCCAAATTGATTGTAACCGTGTAGTAATGCCGGATATACAGCAGAAAAATTACACGGTGTCGCAAGCACTGCAAGTCAGAGTTGGCAATTAATTCTATCAGCTGTAGTTTCTGGTCAGTTCCTTTTTCTTCATCCTAAGCGTTTGGAAACAGACTACAACCTTGCAACTGAACTAACTTTAAACAGTGCGAGAAAAAAATTCTTGCAGGGCCTTGCTGTGACCTCCCACAAGGAACTTGACTAAAATTGTAAACTAGATAGGACAGGGACAGAATAAACAATCTTAGTCAGAAGATGAATGATCTTCTTAACCAGCAAACACAAACTTCTCGCATATTTATCGCTATAAAATAAAGTGATTTTCAGCTTGGGCCATATATATCAAGGTCAGCATTACATCACGAAGCGAACCTTGACGGTTGCTAAAATTATACGGCGTTATGAACGTTAGTCTTATTAGAAGAAACATTTATCTTAAACACTACAATTGTGCCCGCTATCTTCTACATACCTTTTAAAATCAAGCGTGAAGGCGCTTGTTGTCAACTGAATCCAAAAGAGTTTCTTGGTTTGAAAAATCCTTTCCCATGTACCTAGGTTGCAAGCGGTACACTTGAGGTGAAAGTGTACCTTGTCATATATATTATAAATCGTGCTTTTTTCTCCTCAACTGAAAAACGCTCACATGCATATGATGCATTTATAAAAGGAAAATGTAACTAAATGGAAAGGTTTTCTCTGTGCATTCTATTCATGATGACTGTGCTATTGAGCAAGGTGGATTTTGACACGAAATAACTTCAAGATTGAAGAATGCGTATTGTGTTTGACAATAAATGAAACAGTATCTCAATTTTTATTGCTCATCATGCCAGGTAAACATCTTGGCGCTGTTGGAAACTGCAACTGAATACACAGCAAGTTTGCTTATTGTTCTGTTGTTTCATTTGATGATTTCCTCAAAACTGTTATGCGTCAACAGTTTGATCTACTGATATGCCCAAATTCAACATTTGGAAAACTCCAGGAGACTTGAAGAAGTCCCGACCGGGTACTTCAGTATAAGCTAAAACAAAATAAAACGATATAACGTATAGATCCGGTGAAAAAATGTTTAGAAAGCAGTCTTTTTAAGCAGTAATTTCTTTGACATTGATTACAGTAAAAACTCTCAGTAGCTGAGAGTATAACGACCTTACAGGCGGCTCTACACCATGTATCAATGCAGCTGGGAGTCCATGGGAGTCGTGGGAGGCATCATTAAGTTTGCACCATACGAACACCGGAACAGACAAATGAAGTTTACCTTATGGTCGCTCTAATCTCGCAAGCGTTCTGAGAGTGTTATCGCGGTAATGGCCTTGACTATCATTACTTTACAAGTTTACGAAACCTAAAAATTAGCCTCTCCGCCATAGCGTGGTTACGGATCGATTGCAAGAGACCTTTCCACGGTTTTTTCAACTTTTGATATTGGTCATGTAACGCAAATCTGTCGACACTGCTGGAAAGAGGACCTTAAAATTAGTAAAACAGCCAAGTTTGGGACTCGTATCTTTTATAATCGCAAAGTCAGCTTTGCAAAGTCGGGAAATTTTTCATGCTGGGGGTCACAAACTTACCCCCCAGCATAGAACAGAACAGAATACTTTATTTATCCACGGTTGTCTCGTCAGGCATATCTGTAATTAATTAAAATTTTAATTTTAAAATTACAACTAATTATATATTACTACTTTTTATTTATTTACTAATATAAAAATATAAAATATAAAACCCTGCTTTTCACGAGAGCCGTGCATTTCTAAACTGTAGCTAATACAATCGTATGTAAAATATCCCGACTTTGTAGACGATATTTTTGCCATTTTGCAAGATGTAACTTTTCAAGTTCTTCTCTTGATACAGTACGTTCTCAGTTTTAATATTCTAGAAGCATTCTGGTCACGTTAAAGGTATTTTAGTGTGCTTGGTTTTAATTTGAGCTCCCCCCCCCCCCCATCCCCTCCCCCAACGCAAAAATCACAACGACGTAGCCCCTTTCCTGCCACAGGCATTAGTAGCATCATTGTACTTTCTGGTGATTTTACCTTCTGCTACTCCTGGTCCGGTGTAGTGGGATAGTTGCAGCAGCTGTGATTAGCCAGCAGGCTGGCTGTGATTTGTTCCTCTCTTCGGAGAGATTCCCGGAAGCACATTGTGTGCGTTCATCAAAACTCCGGAAATCATTTTGGGCCCGAAAAGTATCGATTGTTACTAACGTTTTGGGCAAACTAACTAGCCCAATGTATTTCTCTTTCTTTTATGCGGCGGGGCTTTCTTAAAAGATTATTAAAAATGTTGGAAATCGAATTTCTGGCAACGTACCTAGTGGACGTAAAATGGTTTTATGGGCCCGAAAACGTTTTCGGCAGTTTTGAGAAACGCGCGCCAGAACTGTTACTTATAGTCTCCCACAGGACCTCTCATTGTCAGCGGACGTTCTTTCAAAACGTACGTGAAACATCCTTTTTTCATTATCACAGACCATCCAGTTGTCAAACTTAAGTTTGAAATAAAATTTCACCTTGCTGTCGCACCTTTCAGAGAGCCAAATGAAGCTGCGCTATAGCTACTGAGAATTGAAGTTCAAGGCCGCTTTCCTAGTCGAAAAAACGCATGAGGAGAAACTCCATAACATACAGATGGATCGGACTATCTGCGGAAACACTGCTGTTCGCCGTCAACACGCTCAGGCATGTTAAGGCATGGTTTAAAGCCTAATTTGCATAAAATCCGAAAACTATAATTACGTTGCGAATATTTAAGAAAAATTCTTCAAACCTGGCAGTGACATAAAACTTGAAGACCTTAACTAAGTTTTGCTTCAAAGGGACGAGCACTTCGGTGACGTGACTTGTAAATGAATATTCATGGTGAAATATCTTCTAAGCAAAATGGGGAAAGATAAAATGAAATAGAATTAGATCTTCTTTGCATTTGGTGTCACGCGTTTGGACTTCATGTGCTTGAAATGGATTAGCCTTGTCTGCGTGTCCACATCAAATAACGGTCTTGCAGTTAAGAGAGATAGGCCACGTGACATTAGAAATGAGTTAATAACTTCTCATAGAAATAATAGGTACCACCCACGTGGTACCATACAAGGCTAATTCATGATGAACTTTAAAGCTGTAATAGTATGGCACCCTAAATGCTTGGGTTATAGTTTGCTTTATATTCCCTGATTTACTTTAAAGAATTTAGACGTTAATCGTCATTTACTGGTCACGTGACTAAAATGTTCTGTACTTAAGCACAAAAATCTGGGAATAGCATCAAGTTTTATCTGACTGCCGAGTTTGACGATTTTCTCCTATATCTACGCAATATTATGATAGTTTTTATTTTATTTTATGCACATTAGGTTTCTAATCATGCCTGAGCTTTCTAATAGCATTTCATCTTATGCGAAAACTTTCTGCAAACGTTTAGTGTCAACAGCCATATCGTCTCGAATTTTACACAATGACTTCGCGGTTGAGTTTCAGCCCGTGGTTTCAGTCATATTCACGTATCAGGACATTGGCATTAAAAAAAACCATTTACGATTAATAATTATCACTCTCATTTTCAGCTTCTTTTTCATAGTTTTAAACCTTGTACACACCTCACAATCTTCACACTCTACTTGGCATTATAAAATGTAACTGAAAAAATATTTAATATTGAAAACGAGGTTTTGTGCCTGAGATATTAAGAAGTACGTTCGTTTAATTTCTGCTGAAATTACTCGCTGTCGTTAAGTAGGGGTACAGGCAAAGATCAGAAGCTCTTAAAAAGGGACCTTTATTTACCCTCGGTAGTATTTATAGCACATAAAGACTAGTGGGGTCGAGCAAACACATCAGAAACAAGGAAGTAAAGAGTGATTTGTGCGTGGGTTGAATTGTAAACGCACGTCTATAGTCCGGCAGATTGGTGCAAGAATTGTGGGATTTATGGTAAAAGCACCAAATTTGGCATGCTGATAGTACTCGAGGAGCTGATTAATTTAAGCTATGGGCCCATCAGGGATGCTTCCAGCGGGGACACATTTTAAACGCACTGGGTTGGGGTGGATGTAATTTTAGCTTTGCGGCAAAATTACTATATCCTTTGGGTTAAAAGTACCAAATCTGGCACAGCGATAGTACTGGACGAGCTGATCAATTTAAAATATGGAGCCATCCGGGATTTCTCAGGAAGGGGGGCACATTTCAGACCCAGGGGGTGGGGGTGAGAACAATTTGAGCTTTGCGGAAAAATAACTTCATCCTTTTGGTTGAAAGCACCAAATTTGGCACAATAATAGCACTTGATGAGCTAATTGATTTGAGCTATGGACCCATCCGGGATTCCTCCTGAGGGGACCCTTTTTAACATAGGGGGAGGGGTGGGTACTATTTGAACTTTGTGGCGAAATTACTACATATTTTGAGTAATAAGCACCAAAATTAGCACAATGATAGAACTAAATGAGCTGATAGATTTCAGCCATGGACCCATCTATAATACTTCCAGGAGGGGGGGGGGGGGAAGCGTTTAGACCCAGGCCATGGGAGGGGGCTAGATACATTTGAACTTCATAGCGAAATGACCAAATACGATATTAATAATACAACGCTGTTGGACACAGAATTCTTGAGAATTTGACACTTGACATTGACATTACATAGCTTTTGAGCCAACTATAAAGCCGAAAAACAGTTTGTTTTAAGTCATGATAACATGAAACGAACGAAACGTCATAAACACTTCATAAGCTGTATACGATTTTTGGCAATAATGCAAGGGATATAATGATTTCCATCGTTGTATTCTTGCGTTCATTCCCGTTCGCAAAGTGACCAGCGCAATTTCATAGAGCTGTACATGGAAGTTCCGCTTTAACGCATTTGCACTTTTCTGTACAACCTTTCTCGCTCTTGCAGTTGCAATTCAGTAACTCCTGACAGCTGTGTGATGCTTGATGAATTGTCATCCACAAGGGCGTCCACATATTGTGAGCGACATTCTCCCAGCCCCATTCACTTGGACACGGGAACGTTGGAGACGGCACCAAGGAATTTCCCCAGCAGTGGCCAGCTTGGTACGTAAACCTCTTGGTATGTTGACGCAAGACATCTGACGTGGAAGGAATGGCTTCAATATCTCTGCCTTTACTTGTAAATAGGTCTCTCCGCGCATCAATTACTTTCGTGCATGTGCTGGTACGATCATACATGATGACGACGTATTGCTCTAAAAAAGGCATAACCTCATCCACATCATCAACAGTTGGAGCATTTCTGAGAACTTGAAAAACTTCTGTAACCTCATTGAATGCTTGCCATATGCATCCCAGGCTGTCTTTTTACCATGGTGAGCAAAAGACGACGTTTGCTCACAGCCCGTAAAGGCATGAAATGCGACGAGAGCTTGTGACTTCCCTAGACCAATAGAACGGGATATGTCATGTGCTGGCAAATATCTTCGATGTTTGCCAACACCAAAGTCAATCCACAGCTCTGATAAGGAAATGTGTCGGAATGTAGCAACAGCAATGACTACACTACAACATCTGTATCGACAGTGCAGTACCACCACTTTAGTGTAATCACGTTTTGCAGCGTCAGCTGCGTGAGGTATGAGTCTCGCATCCGCTTCTTCGTGCTTGCATGGTGCTAGATCCGCGGTGTTACCTCTGTCACTGTTACAGACTACTGTCTCGTCTTTAGTAGACACTACTTCTCCATGTTCAGTTCCAACTGTGGTAAACTGCTCGGCGAGCTAATGGAATAGCTCCTCTTTGTTTTCTTCAACCCTCAAGAAGGCCGCCCAATCTCCTGGATTCCTGGTGTCGGGCCTGACTTGTCTCCGTGCATCCTTCCCTCTCTTGCTTCGTGCAGAATCCTTAAGACTACCCGGGAAATATCTGTCCCACACTACATTCACCCTGTCTACATTCCTTACCTGGTTTGTTACGGATGGAAAAAAAAGACGAGGCCACAATATTCTTGAAATGTCTTGGAAGCTCCAGGCGTAAGCATGTTAACAATGGCTGCACCATCCAGTAGCGGAACTTCAACAGTGGGCATTTGTCCTTGCACTGGTGTCATCTTCTTGAGACACGTTAACAAATCTGACTTGGTATCAGTTCTAAGCTTCCAATATTGAGACAACGAAGGGGGAAAACTCTGATTTTCATGGGCAAAGAATCCGTCCAAGTCACCATCACTGACCTGGCACGAAACGTACAGACGTGAAGACAAAGTGTTGCGATCTTGAGTTTATCGTTGGACTTCTCCTTCGTTGCAGGATTTCTGTTAAATAGAGGCAATTTGTTCTTCTGGATCGTATCAAACAGTGGTGTTGTTTTATCTTGCAACCTCTTTACAACAAACTGTGGATACTGTTCCTTGCCTAATTCCTCCACAACTCTGACCGCTTCAACAACTTTGTTATCCATGACGTCACGGGCATCTAAGACGAACAAATGTCCAGTCTGGTCTGTGAACGGGTTACCCATTTCTTCAATGCTGCTACAAACCGCCTTCAACTAGTTCTGAAAAGTTTTCTGGACCTCTCTCATTTGCTCGTGGTGGTGAAAATCTTATTGACGTGTTCCTTGATCTTTGTGTTGGGATATATCCCTCTCCAATTCCTGACACAAGGTCGAACTCGTTTATTATTCTTGACATTTCCGGTCCAAATACCATCCAGCGCAGTAACTGTGTTGGACTTTCGGTTAAACCAACGGCTCCTCCGTCGGCTTTGACAGTCTTATTATTTTGTTCATGCACCTGATCAAAACGAAGTGAGGAAAACACATGTTTGGTTTTGTTCACCACAAAATGACCTTTCGTAAACTCTGCAGCTGTTGCTGGAAGTTCTTGTTTAAGAGATTCCATATCGCGAATGTGGACAGGAAGCCATCTTGCGTAGTGGGTACGA
>JAEMWC010000771.1:290000-315000 GCA_016490735.1 Pachyseris speciosa
GTATTGATCGTTTGATATTGCATAGACTAGTTTTCTTTAAAACTTGCGATTTATCCTTAATGGAATGATCGGAATGTTGGTATGTCGGTCACCGGGTTTTAGCTTAGTTTTCTTTGTGCTGTTGTGTTGTGATCTTGGATTTATGGCTTTCAATAAACCGTTCAAGTGATTGTCCGTAAAATATCCCCGTACGTAATTCATAGCGCGTCGAACTCGAGCGAAGTTTGTTGGTTGTCAGCTTTGGGTACCGACCGCTACAATAAATATCGAGATAAAAATCTGGCTTGCTCTGTGACCTGCCTCAGCATCGCATCGTCCCGAAACACTCCTGTCACATTCATCAAGAATTGTACCATGTTTCCTCCATGTCGTTCACAGCAATGTTTCCACATTACAGGGCCATCTTCCCGTCGTTGAAGGACTTTTAGGTGTTCTCTCCCACGTGCGTAAGCACTGCGTGATGTTTACCCAACATATCTGCATTGGCAAACTTGGCACGAACACGACGGAGTAAACGCGAGACCTGGTTTAAAGGGGACGGATCGGATGCGAGAGCGTGATTTTTGTACCAGCAACGCCTGGTTCCCAGCTAAAACATCGCTACATGAATGAGATCAGGAAAGCCGGGTTTCGAATCAAAGTTGTTGAGCGGTCTGGGACAACCATCAAAACCCTGTTACAGAAATCGGACCCATTCAGAAGCAGGACGTGTGTGAAGCAAGACTGCATGGTATGCCGAGCTGATGGAAAGGGCTCTTGCCAGAGTACTGGTGTGACGTATGAACTGGTTTGCCAAGTTTGCCAATGCAGATATGTTGGGGAAACATCATGCAGTGCTTACGCACGTGGGAGAGAACACCTAAAAGCCCAAACATTGCTGTGAACGACATGGAGGAAACATGGTACAATTCGTGATCATGATGAATGTGACAGGAGTGTTTCGGGACGATGCGATGCTGAGGCAGGTCACAGAGTCTGTAATGATTGGTAGAGTCGAGGACCACCGACTAATGAACACGAAAAGCGAGTGGAACTATTTTCGCATTCCTAGAGCGGTGGTGTCAGTGTAGCTGATACGGGGAAATTCGGTGATTCTGTACATGGAACACGCGTTTGAAATTTGAATTTTAAGTACGTTGCGCGCGCGGAGTGTTTCGTTTGAAACTTTGTTACACGCGACCAAAGGTACATTGTAAGATCAACTGACGAGGCTGTTATTACAGCGAAACTAGTTTTGTGAATTTCACAATGTGTGTTGAAAGTATTTTAATTTGAATTTTTCTTTCAAGTGCAAATGAAGTGCAGTAATACTTTCTTAGCTTCGGCTAATAGACTTTCAGAAGATGGTATACGAACTGTACGAGACTAAAGCTCCAATTCCTTTTTCAATAAAGTTTATTGCCGTTATGTTTGTAATTTGCATTTAAGTTGAAGCCTTAATATTACCCTGATATTATTTGCACATTGAAAACTTGCCGACACAAATGTCCCTCCAATCATAAGCCCAGTCGATTTCTAAACGCAAATTTCCCTCTTATAGTAAGCCCTCCGTATACAAGCCCCTCAAGATGAAGTCTTTGAAAAATATAAGCCTCGGGGATAACTTTCGGAATTTTACGGTAAGATAAAATATTGGGCATTTCTCACGGGGTGGATTCAAGGAAAGGGCCAAGTGCAGCGGCTCCAGATGACGAGAAAATGGCTTAGTATTAAGTTGGCTCGTTTCTCCGAGAGATACCGCCCTAGCAAGAACTTGTAAACAGGACGCTAAAAGTATTATTTTCTGTTTATGAGGAGTGTCGCATTGGACATTTTACCCTGTGAGTACAAGTGGAGGTGGTGTTTATGCAATTGTTGCTGATCAGTTCAGATTCTTAGTGAAGGGAATTTCCATGACTTCAGGGCTTCTGTTATCTTTCCGGGAATAACACCAGGTTTTGCGGGCTCTTCAGCGTCATTGCACTGCTACAGAAAGTTTGTTGAGGGTTCGGCCAGTGAAGCTGAACCAAGATAAAGTTTTTCGTCATTATGTTTCTAAAACAGTAACTTCAGCTGCTATTCTTGAGCCTTAGGCAATCATCACTCTTGAATTGATCCAAATAAAAACTTTTCGGCTTTAATTAGCAACCAGATTTGCTTGTTCAAGTCACTTATTTTCAATCCTCTTTGTCGAGCACAGTTTGATTAAATCCCGCTTACAATGGAAATCAATACGTTGCGGTCAAAAACAGCAAAGAAAGAAAAAGATAACAAACACTCCAAGAGGAGGAATTCCTTCCTGCTGGTTTCTATTTTTGCGATGACAAAGCCTTCTCATTTTCTTCAAACGGTTTGTTTTGTTGCTTTCAGAATGAACGAATCCTCGGTATGTACTAGCGGCCGCCTTTTCAAGAGTTTGTTAAAGAAAGGCGTTTGAATAAAGGAATGAGAAATGAATAAAGAAAGTCACTGTTATCCCCACAAGAAGCCTACAAACTCGGGAGTGTCATAAATTTACATAATTTTCTCTAAACGATTGGAAGATTCTTAATTGACTGTAAATTGAGGTGAAACAACTGAGAATTGATACAAAAATGCTGGGGAAAAATCAACCTCCTTCCCAGGGTCGTAAAAAATAGGTTAACCCTATTTTCGCTCGTTGATTAATCATTTGGAGTAGACTTCTATCTCAGCAGAGATTTAAATTAATCTGTCGGCCAAGCTCTTAATTTTCCTGATAAGTGATTTAGAGAAACGCTTGGCTTTTCAGAATTCCAATTCAACTGAACAATGTTACTCACATTTCAGGCAACATAACTTTCAATACAGAGCCAAACGCCGCGGAAGGAGGTTTACCTTTAACCCATGGCAACAAAGCTTGGTCCCACAATATTGAAGGAGACTTGTCAACACGACTGTTTGCAGAATCTAACGAAAGGCGAGACTAAATTTACATACTAATTCAACTCATCAGTGTGGCTGAGAGACGCCCGGCCGAGAAACCTCTCTGAAACGGAAATCCTTTTTGTACATAAAAGCCATCGGACACGGAGAATTTAAGTACAGAACAACTTTAAAGTATATTCTAAAAACGGGATGGAAATGATTACAAAATCCCTCAGTGCAAATTTACTTGCCTAAAGAGAACTCAAGACAGACTTTCAGTCTAACCAGACGGATAAGTTTAGAACTCAGGAAGATCGTCTTTTGTTCTACGGAATCTTGGTGGTTTTCGCCGACGGGGCTTTACGGTTAAGACCAGCTGAGCCTCCTTCCTAAGATGCCTCAATATCATTTAATTCGACAAATGAGCTTATAAATATATAGCTAAGTATAATAAACTCAGAATGAATAAAGAAAATTAATGGATTTCTATGGTAAAATCAAGATATTTTGCGGCCAATCATCAAAATTCTAGTTGGGGTTACCCTGGCATGGCCTTATCGCAGAGCTTAGCGGTAGTTACTGTCTTGGTCCCCATGTATTAGCAGTTGCTAGCCCACGCGTGAGGGCACCACAACTCTCTTCTGAAACGTCGTCCTGCGTCGTCAAACTCCCCGCACAATGATCAAACCGGCAGCGGCAGCGGCAGCCCTTGGTTATGAGGTTATTGGAGAGATGATATTACTGGGATTTGCTAATCTGTCCGTCTTGGGATCGAATTACGTGTTTTCAGGCCCCGCCCTTGCATGGCTGATGCCATTAGTTTTGATTGGTTTCGTTCGTTTCACTTGTTCTTCGGTAGAGTGCAAGTATTAACAAACCTCAGCAACCTAAAGAGGGAAGCCTTTTGATTAGAAACAAACTGGCGTACCGAAAAGCAACACCATGTCAGTGAAGATCGATGCATTCATGCACTTGCTGTAGACCGCACATGTCCCAACTTCCCATGCAAACGTATCATGTTTTCATAAATTCGATCGCCACGCAAATTCATATTTTCTTTGTTCATTGGGTTATAGAAACCGAAAAAGGTACTTGACAAACTCAGACCCAACTTCAATCCGTTTTTCGAAACGCTTTCGCAGGTAATACCCGACACCATTTTGTGCGACAAACTCAGTATGTACATATAGCTTTGTCCGTGATTGGGCTCGTGAAGTGTTAACAAAACAGGCCCCCAAGATATTGCTTGAATAAAAAGTTCCAGTAATATCAACTTTATGCGCCTAAAGAGGGACCATTACCAGGCTTAAAGACGCTTAACTGAGATTTTTATCAGCACCAATTGATCACTTTAGACGTAATCAAACAGGCACAGGTGACTAAGAGTCGGTACAGTTGCCAAAATTTGCACAAATATAATTTATTGTGCAATAAAGTTTGCTTAAGGAGTGGTGATGTCGTGGATAAAAGTAAATAACTTTCACCGGGTAGAATGCATATTGTAGACGACCCAAGATTCTTAGTTTTTTTTTTTTTATGTAGGCACGCTTATTCATATAAAACCCACAAGCAAAGTGTGTTAGCTCGCGTGAAAAGGACACTTTTAATCTTTTAACTGATTTTCACATACAAAATCAACGCGGGTGATTCAGCATTCTAGATTAACTCCTTGTTGTCACCAGTAATAGAGTTTCAAACTGTGCCTAAACCCAAACTTTCTTTAGCGGTAAACTTCATCGAATCTCAAAAGAAAAGCCAATATTTTTAAAACGCACACCTATTTTAATGGTCTAGTGGTTTCATGGGTATGAGAGTTGTCCGCGTAATTTGCGGAAAAAAAAACCATCTCGGAAACTAAAAACCGATGTTACAAAAATCAAAAGGCTCTAACTGCCTGATTTGTCAATCAGATAACCGGCTTGTTTGGCCCGACGCAAGGTTAAAATGGTGCATACAGAATCCTAGCTGCGTTTGCAAATTACATCTCAACTGAAAATTAATGCACGCCCCCATAAATCAGTCAGCAAGAGCAATTATAAGCTTGCTTTATGCGCGTGCGAGACAGGCGACCAACACTACTCCAGAGCAACTTGCTGAACAGTTTTTCCCGCCTTCAAAAACCGCTAACAACTTTAAAAATCAACGAAAACTGGTGTTGTAAAAGTTACACTCTTATAACCTCAAATGTTACTTGAACCAACGTTTTAAGGTGCGATTTTCCAACGAGTGATGAAGCAATTTCGTGTCAATATTGGCTGCATTGCTTTGTTCTTTTCTAATTCAAATATTTTGTTTTGCAAAAGGCTTCGCATTTTGATTGTCATATAATCTATGTATTGTGTGGAGCTGTCGGAGCGTGCTGTCATATTTTTAATAATTAACCAATCCTGACGCTCTGCAGACACCACGTGAGGTAAGGCAATTGTAATGTTTATGGTGAGGGTTTACTGTCCTTTGCTAGCGCTTCCGTTTGGATGTGAATCATCGAAAGAATTGCTCTCGTCAAGGACGCGTAGAAATGCAGAAAGAATTGCTTCATGATATAAATCCAGTATTTTGTGAATACGGATGTCCTGTGTAAGGAAAATCATGCGCGAATCCTTCGCAATGATTTGACTCCTTCCGCAATCTCTGCGAAGCGTTGACTATTGCTGTTGCAATAATCTGGCTTGAAGTCAAGCCTGCTCGACAGAGGTTACGTCAAAATTTTGCTACATCTTAGGATTATGTTATCTGATGCATAAAGGAAGGAAGGAAAGTCGCACATCGCCAAGAAACTGGTGAAATACATAGCGCGGAAAGAAATACCGAATTTGTGGGCACCTTCTCTTCTCTTCTTATACTTTCGACGGGAATCGCACAAAGCCGCTATTGATTCAAGTTTACTATGGTTGATCAACAAAGTGGATTTTTATTACTTATCTTTTGTTGTTTTGCGATAAAAGCAGGTAAGTCTGCGTAACTTTAATAGTATTTTAAGCTTTTAATATCCTCGTTGTAAGGCATCGTAGTATTCTGATTCAAGTGTGCAATCAAACAACTTGACTGAGTTCGAAATTAAAGTGTAAACAATTCTTTAAGCTTAAACTTAACATAGAAGCTTTGGGTGACTAAAATTTTACGTTTAAAGGACATGGCTTATATTGTATCGTCAATGCTAAACTAAAATTTATTATATTTGCGGTAGCTGTGATATCACATTCACGAATAACATATTGACTCAACGCTGACATCTGCTGTAAACATTGAAAATTCAGATCACTTGCAAACTTCGTTGCCGTAGTTATAGAAGTTGCATCTCTTGCAGCAGCCCCTGCTTGAAGCCTTGCCTTATTTTAGCATCTATCTGTAGCTGCGTCATGTCACAGAAGCTAAAGAAAACCTTGCGCGACGGAATTAAATGTTCGAAACCGACATGGTATAAATCATCAGCGATGTTCGCTTGATCGCGTGTTCAACGTTAGTTAGTTTTCAAGGAGATCTCGCATTTTGAATCGATCGCAGCATGAACGTAGGTTTAATTGAAAAACAGTTGGAGATATCGTTAATTTAAATGCAGTTTATTCGCTAGAACTTAAATCCACGCGAAGGTACGATTGTTGAAGCGCTTCAGTGTTGCAGTGCATTGCTACTCCAAATAAGATTGCGTGATCGAAGACTTGTTAGCTTTTATCAATTCTTTCATAAGTTGCCACAATGTGATATTCTTGCAACCTGCCTTGAATTTGACAATCAATTTATCAACGATACCAGAGAGCACATGTATTATGATCTTGTTCCAGAAAAGTTAAGCACGCGTGTTGGCCTCTTGGAAAAAGAAAAACATCAATTTCAGAAGATTTTTTGTTCAATTAATAACATAACGGTTATATTTTACTTTGTGTTGCCAATTCTTTTAAATGAAGCTTTTCATTCATAAAAAGCCGTGGGAAAAACAAATCAAGCGTTCTAATGTCATGCCATAGACAAAAGAGTATAGGGCTTGTTTTTGTACGCTGCCTTATGAAAAATGAGCTTGCGATATTCAGCCCTGAAGGGATATAGATATGGCATATGTTTTTAATGTGGTATTACCTTTTTTGGCTGAAAGTTTTTGAGAAAGAAATATGGCCTTAGTTGCTTATTACATTTTTTAGACTTTGAAACTGTTGTTTGTTGAATAATAATTTACTGATTTGTCATTAATCAAATGCTGTAGATGTACAGTAATACCCTGAAGGAAACACACAAGTCAGGTTTTCAGTTGCTGGTAGCAACTGGCGTTTTTGGGTGACAACTTCATGGCGAACAAATATTAATGGTTAAGCTGTATGAAGCCCTTGAATAGATTCAGTCTCATCAGATCCAAATGCCTGAAAGTCATTTCAAAACTCAGCTCTGCTTTATTTTTAAACCAACTTCTCTGTGTTTGGAGATCCCAGTGATGCAATCTGACCTCCTTATCTTACATTGTTAATTAGATATGCTTTAAAAATTTGAATTCAATTGCTAAACCACAAACTAAATAAAGGCAGGTTCAAAGTTTTTTGTTTGTTTGTATGGTTTTCAAAATATTTTTACACAAGCTTAGGCAGCTCAAGTTATTTACATCTGTAAGCCTGTCTTATGATCTGTACATGTCTCCTCTTGGCGAACCAGGCTGCTGCATGTACAGCAGTTGCACTGGTTGCATTGTAAGGCAGTTACAGCACATACAAGCAGTGCTATCTTGTAGTATTCCCAAATCAGGGGTGGAAGAAAATAGACAAAAATTTAACAAGTGCATCAAAATATGGGTGATGTGATTAGTTCAGGTATTTTAATTATTTGAGAAAGGGGTAATATATATTTAGCCAAGCCTAAAAGTGGAGGTCCACTTTTATTTTTGCTTTCCTACTGTACAATAACCACATTCATATAGCCATGTCATATTTAAACCTTAATAATTAATTTAAAAAGTTTCAGTATTTGCTGGTCATACGATTAAAACTTACTGACTGAGTTAGATCAGACCGAATGTGAAATTTCAGGTGTTTTAAGTATTCAAGAAAAGGTTAATGTAGCCAAACCTAAAAGTAGAGTTCAACTTTTTCTTTGCTTTCCTACATTAACCTCTCAAAAATTGCCAATATTTGCTGGTCATGATTGTGATGAAAACTTATTGACAGAGTTAGATTGGACTGAATACGAAAATGTGACCTCACGCGAAAACGTACACTGACGGCTATCCGTTCCAACGGCGTTTTGCCGTGCACTTGCTGTTCACCAGCCGTTCAATAAAATTTGTACCCGTTTGCACGGCTTGTGTTATCCGGTCAAAAAACATAGCAGCCGTTCGCACGGCTTGTCTTATCCATTCAAAATAAATTGTAGCCGTGCGCACGGTTGTGTTATCCGTTCAAAAAAAAAAAAAAAAATAAAGCTTCAGCCCGTTATTAAACCGTTCAGAAAATAATAATTATTTATAGTTCGACCGTTTGCACGGCTAGGGTTATCTGTTCAGAAAAATTCTCACCCGCTGTTCATCAGTTCAGAAAAGACGGTCGCATAAACAAGTCCGGTTACCCGTTAAAATATACTCTTCGAATTTTCGTGCTTACTGTTTGTTTTTTCCTTCGTGACTTCAAGAAAAATGAAGCGATGCAATCTTTCAGAACGCTAACAAACGTGTATGTTTACTAAACACAAACTTCGGACAAAGTCGGTCGACTTCGACTTTGTGCGGTTGTCATTGTGCAATTTTCACCCGCTGTTCATCAGTTCAGAAAAGACACTCAGTTGTATAAACATTAGTCCGGTTACCCGTTCAAAGCAAATAAAAGATTATACAACCTTTCGAATGGCTACGAATCCAGCCGCATATTACCAAAGTCTCGTCAAAACGAAGATGTCATCCGATAAAATGAGCATGTCAATCGCTATTTCACACACAAGAAGTTAGCATAATTATTGCACTCGACTTCCCAAGTCTACCAAGAATCTACAATCGCTAAAATCCTTTGCAAGGCGGCTATTCTTGAAGTTCTTTATTACTTAATATACTCTTCGAATTTTCGCGATAACTGTTTGTTTTTTCCCTTCGTGATTTCAGAAAAATGACGGAAACAATCTTTTGGAACGCTAACGAACATGCATTCGCGATCATGTTTGTTCGGTGGCTTAATGGAAACATCAGACAAAATGAGTCTGCGAATTATTGCTGCTGAAAATAATTTCGAATTGTGCGGTTGTCGTTGCGCAATTTTCACCCGCTGTTCATCAGTTTAGAAAAGACACTCAGTCATATAAACATTAGTCCGGGTACCCGTTCAAAGCAAATGATAGATTATACAACCTTTCGAACGGCTACGAATCCAGCCGCAAAGATGATATCCGATAAAAGCATGTCAATCGCTAATTTCGCATAATTATTGCACTCGGCTTCCCAAGTCTACCAAGAATCTACAATCGCTAAAATCATTTGATTTGACCTGTTCGTCGATTATACTTTTCAACGGTGCTACAACCAAAAGAGAACAGAACGCGCTTGCATCCTTTGCATCAAACATTCTTCTACAGAACCGAAATCCCAAATTACTGTCTGCTCTGTTTTGTTTTGTCTGTCAACAAGTTGTAAACGACTTCTCCTGACAGCGTGCATTGTCTGATTAGCCAATCGAAATTATCCGTTGTCTGTGCAACGGGAAATTACTTTCGAAAATCGCTCGCTCAGCCGCTTCACGGCCTGGACAGCTCGCTCCTCTTTCGCTTTTGTGTTGTGAGACTCGAGAGGTCGATTTGTGGCGAGTCTACGGGAAATTCTGAAGGCGATACAAAGAGAAAAGGATGCAGAAAGGGACTGCTACTGGTCGCAGTCTATTGGCGTCGCGAAGATCATGCCCGGTTCCTGGAAAGCCGATTAAACTATCCCCGAATTAGCGCTTAATCCACGCTTAAAGTTCTTATCCTCAGGATAACTAATCGGAGGATAAAAAGGCGTTCCTGAAAGCAGATTTATCCCTCGAGTAAGGTCAGAACAAACCGGTCAAACTGGTTATTCACAAGCAAACGCGCGCGAAAATGACGATGCGCGGGAAAATGCGAAGCGAGGAGCTGAAGATGTGCACGAACTCGAACCGTTTCGTTGTTCTCTGATAGTGAAAAAAATTTCTCTAAAATTTGTTAATCAAACCTTGTTATTTTTGTCATAGGTTAAGAAAAAAGGTACATTTTTGGAAAAAAAAATTACGATATTGTTAAAAGGAAACGGAATGGATATAAGTTTAATGATTTAGTGCAAGGCGGTATTGGCGGTCAAGGAAATCTCTGTACGAATTACCCTTAGGTTTAATTTATAAAAAATCGAGAAATAAGCTTGTACGCCGAATAGGCTGGAATGGGTGAGTTAAGCTCTTCTTGATTCTTTCATTGTCAAATTCTAGCTATGAAAGATGAAGGTATTGGTGGAATCTGTATTAAAACTGTAAATTTTGAAAGAGCGTTAAATTTGTTGAATGCGTACATAGATAAAATAAAATTCTCTTTGAGATCGTAAGGTGATGTTCATTTAGAAAAATGCCCTTTTATTTCCTTTTATCTACTTTCTAATGCAGTTTGTTGCAAGAATTTTGATTAAAAAATTTGTACCCCAAACTGGCGAAAGTTATGTCAAAGGGTAAACGAAAACATATACACAAACGCAAGTGATAAAAATATTTTAGTCGTTGCGTGTTGTGTTACTCTCACGTTCAGCTTAACTCGGCTACATAACTAAAAGTTTTACTGGTCTTACTGAAGCTTGTGCTTTATTTTTGCTCCGTGAAGCCTCTGTTGAATGGATTAGCTATTTATCTTTAAGTTCTTACCGTTCAAAAGAGTTCGTTGACGAATTTGTTGTGACTGTTTAAGCTAGCTTTACGAATAACTTTTTCAGTAAGAAAAAAAATTGATGATGTGCGTGTTTTGCCCGCCTCGGTTCGCCATCGTTCACTGTAGATGACAGTTTTCTGCCGAAAATTCAATTTATACTCTCCTGAATTTGAATAGACTGAAAGTTCTCCGTCGTTTAAATATCCAAGACGTATTATTTGTGTTTTTTCCTTATTTCTTGCACCAAATTCATGAACGGTTTATTCTGCCATTTTGTTTGTTTTGAAAAATTTTATTCCGCGGATAGTGAGTTAATCCACCTCGCTAGGTATGTTAAATTTAACCGTTAGTTTAACCTTAGGATAGTGCTAATCGTGCTTTGTGGAACAGAATCTAACCGAAGGATAATTTTTATTCCTCGATTAGCGGGATTTATCCGTTGATTAGCGCTAATCGGCCTTTCAGGAACCGGGGCCATAATTCGAAATTCTCGGCGCAAACGTATTGAAGAGATCAAAGTGGGGTTCGATAAGACCTTTGTATATTTGATTCGAACTGAGCGTTGCGTATCAAACACTGCGTTGCGTATGCAAATTAGCTTATTGCGAATGTTATGCGGTACTGTAAGTATAAACACCGCTCGCTGTTCTTATTAACACAAAAGAGATGGTTTCGTCGTCCTAAAATAAAGGTAGTTCCCTGTACCTTTGTTACTGGTAGACATTAACGAGAAATATGTGTAGTGATGTTTCATTTTCGAGCTTTAAAACGTTCTGAATTATAAAACATCGACTCAATGTTTTTTGTAGCTTCGTGTAAAAGCAATCCGATTGTCGATTCAAAATAATTATTATTGTCTTTGCCCATTCAACCGTTCTCAGTGATCCATTCGAAAAATAATTATTTTATGTAGCTGTTTTCCGTTAAGCCTGGTTTTCATAGGGTCGGTACATTTCACTGACCCCCAGTCCATGGACTACCATGATGGACTACCGAAATGGACTACCTATATGGACTGCTAAATGGACTACCAAAAATGGACTACCCTTAATTACCTACCTTGAAAAAAAAAATTAGTAAAGTTTGGTTGTTTTCATCGATTGATCGTGATCTCCACCATCTTGTTATTTTTTAAATGCTGCTAGTCAGCTTTTCTGCAGGCGCATTCACTCGTCGTGCATGATGGCTGACGGGCTGCAGCTAGAGTAAAAATTTGATTTATAATCTTCCAGGTGATTCCTTACCTGGCTGTCATGATGCTCAAAATGGTAAGTGACAGAAGAAGATACAACTCAAAAATAGATCACATGACCAGGCCCAGGGGGGTATTCCCAGAAAAATTGGGTGGGGGTGCAGCCTGCTTCCCAAAAGCCTTACCTTATTTAAAGTGCACCTAGCCCCAAGAATAGTTTTTTTTTTTGCTATTATAATACTTTGTACATATTCCAAAAACATGTAGCATTTATTTCCAGCCTTAAGAGTTTTTTTATGGGGCTTACGATAAACTATGCATCATTTGGTACACGACCAAGTCAGCTGGGGCGTGGGTCTATTCCCCAGTTGACTATTATGTATTTACGAAGACGCAGCGCGATGATCAGTTTGTGACTTTAACTGGGGAAAAGACCCACGCTCCTTACTAGCTTGATCGTGTGACAGATGACAGCAAGATGTCGTAACTTTTACAGCCTGTAAAAAGTCAAGATTTGGTTAAAAAAAAAAATTAAAGGCGCAATGTGTTTTGAATATATTTCGGTGTTAGGGGCACTTAAAGACCAAATTTTCTGTGATTTTCCCTACCCTATTTATAGCAAAGGATTACAAATTCAAATTTTTACTGACCATCCAGTGTGTCAGCTATCACACGAGACGAATGAATACGCCTGCAGAACAGCTGACCAGCAGCATTTAAAAAATAACAAGATGGTGGAGATCACGATCAATCGATGAAAACAAGCAAACTTTACTAATTTTTTTTTTCAAGGTAGGTAATTAAGGGTAGTCCATTTTTGGTAGTCCATTTAGCAGTCCATATAGGTAGTCCATTTTGGTAGTCCATCATGGTAGTCCATGGACTGGGGGTCAGTGAAATGTACCGACCCGGTTTTCATATGTCGGGAAAATCCCAGACGGTCGGGGATTTCACTGTTTCCCGACCGTCCCAGATTATGCCGATTAATGAAAACATCCCCGATCGTCTGGGATGGTCGGGGGCAAATCGGGAAGATCGGGAACGTTTCTATTTTCCCGATGCGTCCCAAATTTCTGCGGTGATCGTTATCTCGCCATAAATCTGGGACGGTCGGGAAATAGTGAAATCCCCGACCGTCTGGGATTTTCCCGACGTATGAAAACCAGGCTTTAAAGCCCTGGCTAAATGATCGGCGTTTAGTCGCCTCTCTCGACTTTTCATTGAAATGGTTTGCCATGTTTGATTTCAATGATTACATTTTTCGTGTTGCAAACAAAAATGATCAATAGCTTAGCCACCGTACCCCAACCAACAAAGAGTGCAAAGCCGGTAAAAAGCAACCAAATGAACTACATAACGTCGAAATCGGCGTTTGGTCAAACATTGTCCGTTTTACCGTCGATTGCATCTACCCGTGAACGCACGCGCCCAAAACATGTTTTTACGTGATGCCAAACGTCTGCATTTCAGGTGTCAAACTTTCAAAGTTTTCCCGCCCAAATGTGAATCGTGGTTCGATTCAATGTCAACGCAGTCAAGAAATCTGAGGAAAGTCAGCGAAAATCCCTTCAATGATATATATGGAGAGCCGAAAAAGCACTTGAACTGAGTAGGATGCCTTTCTGATAATTTCTTCCTTTCTTGCTGACTGAAAACATATCCCTGCGAGTAGTGAAACACTAGCCAAAACTTCACATTTGGGCGGGAAGACTTTAAAGTTTGACACCTGAAACACAGACTTTGACGTCAAGTGAAAACATGTTTTGGGTACGTGCGTTCACGGGTAGATGCAATCGATGGTAGCTACGCAACGACGTTTATGTTTGACAAACACGATGTTGGATGAAAAATAATGATTGTTTGATCGTTTAGCCGTTCACTTGAGCCGTTCAAAATTTTTCTACAGCCATTCAGCCATGCACTTGAAATGTTCAAAATTTTTCCACAGCTGTTCAGCCGTTCATCATAACCGTGTCAACCGGTCTGGCCATCTGTTTGTCATTCGTTCACTAGCCGTGCATTTTGCCGTGCAAACGAACAGCCGTTAGTGTACGTGTTCGCGTGAGAGATCACAAATATTTGGCTCTCAGTCAAAGCACACAATCCTCACTGCACTTGGTCTGTCTGCCATGACCTTGAGCCAAATATTTTCCTGCCCAGTGCTCCCACTCAGTCAATAAGTGTTTGGTATTGCTGAAAAGCATATGTGAACAACAGTTCCCCAGTTAACTGGCATATGTGGCTGCAATATTCAATATAAGGTTATATACAGCTGTAAGTCCAAATTATCTGCATGGTTGGAGTATGGTCATTTGACAATCAAAATTTACGAGCAAGATGTCTTTACTAATTTGTATTGCCTATGAAGATATTTGAGTATGCCCAATTGGCATGCAGAGCTCCACTAGTCTAGAAGTCTTTTAAACCAATTGCAAAGTACATATGTCAAGAAAAAGAGCCCAAAACTCTGAACCTTTGAAATCCAGGGTGCTCAGTATTTAAATTTGGTGCAAAAACTTAAAGGTTTCCTTGTTGCCCAAAGGGACTATGGGGTGGTGCTAGAGCACAGCCCTGTAACAGACACTATGCTCACTGTTTTGAATTCACACAGTCATGTAATATGTGTGTTTTTCCCCAGAAACGCCTCCATCAATATTCACAGCTACAAAAACGCCCACCAACTTCAGAGATGGAGGCAATGTAACACTTCACTGTCAAGCCAGCGGTGATTCGCCCATCACTTATGAGTGGTTTGCCATTGATTTTAATGGCAACGGCAAGGATATTTCAGGAAGTAGATACAACCATCAATCAAGTATAGGCAGACTTACCATCAGTGCTATGCAGCACGGCCAGGATGATGGATATTTCTATTGTGTTGCAATGAATGCTGCTGGAAAAATGAGATCTGATAGAGTGTTGATTCAAGTGTCATGTAAGTTATCTACAGCATATATTCTTTAGTTTCAATCTACACTTCAAACTATATACAAGATGTAGAACGTTCTCATTCACGTGACCACCGGCCATATTGGTTTACTGAAACAAAAGAAAGTATCTGCATAAAAATAGAGTTCAATTCCCAGAGGTTTAGTTTGGGTCACCAACATGGCCACCGATTCTTTGTTTTGGGACACCAACATGGCCGCCGTGACATCATGCAAAAACACTCTGTAGGAACTATTAGAGGAAGATTATACTTGGCCATAATACAGTCATGTATGGTCTAATTAATTAAATATTTCATTTAGTTAGAACTATTGATACGTGTTTATTGGTAATTTTGTACTGTAAAGTTTTTGCTAATTTACTATTAAAACCTTTAAATGCTGTGGTGGGCAACTTGCCTGAAAGGTTGATGGTAAAACACATACAAAAATAATAACCTTAAATGTATCCATGGCAACCCTGTGATGGCCTATGCATCTTTCCAATACACATTATGAAGTACATATAACAACCAAGGAGGGAGATGCTTTGTGTAGCTAGATACAGACATTTGTTGAAAGGTGGGACAAAGCAAACCTAACACAAAGTGATCTAACCACCAAACAGCTGCAAGTAATGATGTCTAAAATTAATGAACTGCTGGGACACCCCTAGCAATTGGCTCAAACAGAGTGTTTACTAACTGCTGATTAAAGGAGCTCCATCACAGTCTTTGGATTTTGAAAAATTTAGCCTCAATTTTTCAAAAAGGTCATTTGAAATCTGTTTCAATCTTCTCAATCCTTCACCATCCTGGCCATATTTGCATTTATTCTTGTCTCTTTGCTGCTTATCTTCCCTGATAAAGTGGTATTTCACTGTTTCCTATTATTTAAATGCTTTTTTTTGTGTGTATCTAATAATTACCCAAAATATCATAACCACGCTCCTTTAAGGGAGATCCAGCTGAGGTTTGAAATGTCATTAGGCATGCTCAAGTTTACCTAGTTTTGAATTCCCATTTAAAAGTTAACATCCCACAAAATATAACTGTTTAGTGCTTGTAATCAGAACCCGATGTTGCTTGCATTCCATTGTATCAGTCCAATATTATGTACTTCCGATAACAAGATACATGTAGGTATATTTCAATAATTATTGATATTGTTGGCAAGCATTATATTAATTTTTTAAAGTGCATTCCAACTGTCTGAATGTAAAATTTTGAATGTCTGTAAAAATTATGAAAACCTTCATTATTGACAGGGAGACTACATGTAGCTAGTGCATGCTAAGATCATTTGAATTTACAGGGTGTCAGACATGGGTAAGACTGAACCATTTTTGAAACAATATTTGAGAAAAATTAATCAATCCCATGTACACTGTAGCTACAGGATATGTGAAAGTCACTATGTCTTGTTATGTCAAATAATTATTTACATGTTGTCAATGTTGAACTTACTGGGTGTGGTTGTTTGAAAGCCGATTTGCCAAAAATGTATGGGTCTTGACTGTGAGCCTTACATGTAAGTACAGTGTACAATCTCATCTTGCTTTGTGCACGGTGTCCCAACTTACATCTTCCTCAGTCACCTAAATTTTGTTCCATTCAGCCTTCCATTGATCCCCTGCCTCACTTTCTCTGTCTTTTTCTCAGTATCTGATTTTTAGTTGGTTTGTAAAGGCCCTACAGGGTGTTCAAAATTTGAAGGTGTATCTCTCAAAAATTCTAGACCTTGAAACAACACCAAACAGCGGTGGTTCATCAAGAACTGCATATGAAGGAGGGGCACTCACATCTGTATACCCAGCAGTAAAGAGCTTCCCCAATCCAGGGTTCATATGGAGAAAAAGTCGCAATATCCTTTCAGAGGACCAACGGTTTAGCTTCTCAAAAGCAGGAAACTTGTACATTGGAAATGTACACCTAGGGGATTTAGCGCACTACACATCAACGGTAGAGAACACTGTTTCTGTACAATCCTTTCAGCGAGGTCCGCTTACAGTAAGTGTTATAGGTGAGTGGCTCATAATCATCTTTTCTGTGCTATCTATTGTACATGGGTGTATGTTTCTTTTGTAGTGGAAAGCCCGGTAATCTGTGTGGTTCCTTAAAACTGAACTGTATGTACACAGAACTTGTAAAACCCATTGTTCATGGAAAGTCAGGTTTGTACTGTACCATAAAAGCTCTATTAAGACCCCAGCCTCTCTTTTAATCCCCCCGTCTCTAATAAGCCCCTAGTTTGGGAGTCGGTTTTTGTAATAAGCCCCCCACTCTAATAAGCTCTGCCCCCCCCCCCAACCCCTTGTGTGGAGTAGGAGAGGAATGGGTATACCCTTCTTCAATATACATGTCACTAGCTCTTTGTCTTGTCAGTGTTTGATGCAGATGTGCAAAGAATCTACAGTAAGTCATGAAAGAGGTGATTCACCATCCATTATATAATAACCAAATCAATGCGTGCGCTCTGATTGGTAAAACAGCTATGGTTTATTGTGCCCATAAACTTGTGGAAATTTTGCGTGTCTTCTGAATTATTATATAAAAGCAATAGACAATAAGTTTCTATGGTTTATAGGCTAATAAACCACTTGGGATGTTGGAAGAACGCTCGAAGAATCCATAAATCACTTGCCTGCAGCTCTTGATTTATGAATTCTTCGAGTGTTGTTCCAACATTCCAAGTGGTTTATCAGCCTATAAACCATAGAAACTTGTGATCTATTGCTTAATTCAACATTACTGTCACACGCAAACTCAGAAAAAATAATTCAGAGTTACTCTTATTCTTGTTTTACAGGACGAGATCCAAGTCAGATACCGACTCAAGTGGAGATCATTCTTGCTCCCATAAATCAGGTGGCCATTAGTGGAAAAACATCAAGTGTTACATTTGAATGCTTTGGCAGTGGGAGGTATCCACAACAGTCTTTCTTTCCTGGTGTTTTTTGTATTCATTTGGCAATATATTGGCTCTGTGTCATGGTTATTTGGTGCACACACTGCTGTCCTCTAATCTGAGTAAAGATTTGTTCCAAATTACCAGTGGGGAAATTAATTTGGAGTGGCATGAACACATGACAGTGAAAATAAGTTTCTTTGTTTATATCTTGCTGGGAATCTCCTGGGTAGACTTGCTGCAGTGTATTCTTAAGGGTATTTCTATAAAGTCTCAAGCCAATCCTTTCTCTTTCGTGAGCCTTTTTGCAATTGAATGTATAGACATACTGTTTACTCAGACTTAATTATAATTGTTTTTCGTCCTGGCTGTTTCATTTCTTTAGTATTCCCTAACAGCCACTCAAAGTTCCTCACATGTAATTTTTACTTAAAAACTTTTTCCGTCTTCTATAGACCAATGCCGACAATATCATGGACAAGAAATGGGCAAACAATTTCAAGTAGTTCAAAATATTCTTTTGACGTGTACAAGAAACGTTTTACAATTCACAATCCAGTGAAAGCTGACGAAGGAGATTATGTATGCAATGTAATAAAGAACAGTGGTAGCAATCCATCAACAGAGACAAGTACTGCAAACCTTACAGTGTTTGGTAAGTAAAATTTAATCTTGACTTGTAAGTTGCATTACGTGGGGATTGTCAGCTTACAGGTTTAACCAATTATTTTTCAGTTTGAAAGTAGAGCTGTAGCCACAAGAGGCAACAGAGTTATGTGTTGAGTTCATGTTGTACCTTTGTGGTATCTTTGTTGTTTAGTTTAATGTCATATACACTGTACATGTACAGCTGTACAGGGTATTAGAAGATCTGTTCAGTAGTTGCTATTTAGTCTCTAAACGTACTGCGTAACAAGGCAGCAAACATTACACTTCTAAAGATGTTACTGTAAGAGAGAGAATGCTAACTGAAATGAACTTTCTAACAACTTCCTACGGAACTATTTTCTTTCCAAAAATGCTAGCTGACGTTTTTGACAGCCAAAAACAGCAATTACGACCTTTTCGTAAACCTCAGGGACTATGATTTCCCCATGTTTCGGTTACAAAAATCTGAGTGCACTCTTTAATCGACCCCGAAAGCCTAAGAAGAACAGATATCGACCGAAAAATCCACTCACTACATTGTCACTATGAGTTGAAAGTATGTGCATTTTTGAAGCCTTGTACCAAATGCTACATGTATAAAGATAGATAGATAGATAGATAGATAGAAACATTATTAAAGTGTCAAAACCGTCTAGCCAGGGAACAAATCCCTTACTAATTTGGGGAGAGGAGATTTTTGCTCAAAAGACCACAATTTCTCCTTGTGTGCCTCTTCGATTTGTGAATGTCTCTATAATTAACTTCATGCATATAAATTACAATATTTTTTCCTCTAGTTGAACCTACATTCACAGCGACGCCAGCAAATGCAGACAAGTTGCCTCAACAATCAGTGATATTTACATGCAGTGCCAGTGGAACGCCACAGCCGACGATTACCTGGTTTCATAATGGAGAGAAAGTGCCACGCTCACCAACTGGAAGAAAGCAAATTAACAGTAATAACGACCTCAGATTCACGAGTCTCCAGTCCGGCGATAAAGGCACCGTTCAGTGTGTGGCATCAAATGATGGTGGCGAGAAAATAAGCAAGGCGATCTTAAGAGTCAGACGTAAGTGATAACTTGTGGGTCTGGTATGAGGCTAAAGGATGAGGCAGATTTAGCAAAGACGGCGCGCGCAGATCTAAAAACCGACTTGACCAATGACAGAACGGCAAATTTAGCACCAGAAGTCGCTTTCAGTCCTTTCCGCGCTTTGCGTTCTCATTTGAGATTGCGTTGTCTTTGCTAAATCTACCTGCTATTAACGCCAGAGCTAACACATGTACGTTGCAGTGTTAACGCCCGTTTAAACGGTTTCAACATTTGACCAACATTTATTCAACAAAATTTGAACGAATGTTGGGCAAATGTTGGAAGCAAAAACAAAGTTGTGCGGAGGCCGTTCAAACGGTTCCAACATTGCGCCAACAAAGGAGCCAACACTTTGAGAAATTCGATTGGGAGGAACTAAGAACTAGAAATCAGACTTTCCCGTCCAGATTTTGCGGCCTGGTGAGCATAAGATGAGCATGCGTGTGCGCATCAACTGTTGAACGGAGTGTTCAAACGGCTTCAACACCATTCAACATTTGCGAGAGCAAAGGACAAGTTGAATCGATGTTGAATGAAAGTTTAAACCGATTTAAATTTCATTCAACACGTTTTCAACAAGCTTTCAACATTTTTCAGTACGCTTTCAACAATGTTGGATGACCTGTTCAAACGCACCCGACATTTCGTTCAACGTGTCTAACGCATGTGGAAGCAAATGTTGAAGCCATTTAAACGGGCCTTTAAAGATACTGGTTGGAAAGGAACCATGTCATGCCAAACGCTGTTTGAGCAATACTTTGTGTGAATTACTCCTCCCGGAAATTAATTTGGTACATGTATATCCTCCCGATTTTTTCAGTGACTTACCAGTAAGGATTTCAAAGGTCTCGATCAGTTTTTTTCCTGCTGTCCTGGAATTATTTTCTGTTTCCCTGACATTTTCTCGGGTCTCCAGATCCCTGGAGGATTTTCTTTTTCTTTGGAAACAGGCCTTTTTATAGTTGCCATCCACCGTTAATAAATTATGTGTTGGGGTCGAATGGCGGTTTGAAGAAGAACTAAGAACATTTTTGTACATAAAATGTCCATAGTGTCCACACAAAGAGAAAGACTTTAAGTCATAAAATCTTGAAAGCAAAGCAAAACATAATCGGTTTAAAATGGATTTTGGTAGAGACGAGGAAAAGTGAAAAAAATTCCGCGTGAGTCTTTTCATATTGGCGTCTGTGCCCTCCCTGACCATCCGTGGGTGGTTTGGCTGCGCAGCTCTTGAAGAGTACTTTTAAACACAAATGGACCGTTATTTCTGGTTTCCATCTTGTGTCTTGTGACGTCAGCTATTGCTGTCATCACGCTTGACACTCCCTTGTCGGATCAGCATTTGTCATGCGCCAAAATTACTGCCGTGTTTCAATCAATCCAACTTTATTTTAGATGACGTGCCTGATTTTGCTCAAACACGATACCAGTGGCGATTTGTTATTGTTTTTGCGTCCTTTTCGCCTTTGTAGCTCTGCCAGTATGGATAGACATTCCACCAAAAGACACTTTTGCGCTGGTGAATGAAACTGTTGAGTTGGAATGCAAAGGCAGAGGAGATCCCACTCCAACGATCACGTGGAAAAAGAATGATCAACCCATCAACTTCGCCAATAATCCGCGGTATTTCCAGAAATCCACGGGCTCGTTACAGATTAGCAGATGCCAAAAGAGCGACTCCGGAAAATACACTTGTGAGGCGACCAACAGGATGGGTTCGAAATGGGCAAATGCTACTCTCACAGTATTGAGTAAGTTAAGCAGACTGCGAGCAGTCTATTTCTTCTCCTATTTCTGTAGCGCGCATTG
Source organism: Pachyseris speciosa (assembly GCA_016490735.1). Lineage (NCBI taxonomy): Eukaryota > Metazoa > Cnidaria > Anthozoa > Scleractinia > Pachyseridae > Pachyseris > Pachyseris speciosa. Next base: position 311,273 of record JAEMWC010000771.1, read on the forward strand.
GATCTAGCAGGCGACAAGCAGCGAAAACGACCGTCGGCTGTTCGCAGGAGTCTAATTTAGGAGACTACGTGTAGCTCCGAGGTAACACTGAGACTCGATCCCCAGAATCCCTTACGGGGCTCGTAAGTCGCTCGTCTCGGTAGATTATTATCGTATCCTAACTTAAGGTCCTTAAATAGTAACCGATCGAAAGTAGTGACTTCCCGAGGGAAGTGTTGTAATTAAACAGTAAAAAAGTAACAACCAAAACAAACATTCAAACAAGCAAATAGACAATCAACAAAACAGCAGCAACAAAGTTAAACGACTTCCAATCACGGTAAGCAACGGTTCCCAACCTTGATTCAGGTTGTTTCATTTTGATCGTAACGCCTTGTTTAACCGTCCTGTTATTTATTTTATCGCCAGTCAAGACAGTCATAAAAAATCCATTGCCGAGCCAAATATCGGCCATCAAAGGTCTACCAAAAGATCTTCCCTGTGGAGTCCAGGCAGACCCTACTATAACAGTGCTATGGTCCTGGACCAAGGACGGCAGCCCAGTTGACGCTGCCCGGATGAAGCTACAAAATGATGGAACACTGCGCATACTCACAGTACAGGAAAACGATGCTGGGACATACGCATGCGTAGTACAGTCAGTTGGAGGGAATGCTACAACTAGCGGCACATTAAGCGTGCAAGGTACAGTTGTATGATGGTTATGATCTACGATATGTAGGGCACTGAATTGTAGTACTCTTAGCCAAGGTGTTTCAAGGACGATTAGTAATAATAGGGGTTTAACTATCATGAAATCGCCCACGAAAGGGAGGCAACTTGTACATGTGTACAATTGTCGCCCCGTGCTGGCGATGTGGGATTTTCGTAAAATCTACATTTGCTTGTGCAAGCAAATTTATGATCGATCGTGTTGCTGGGCTTTAGAGCTGTTTGCAGTTGAGTGTCGTATTAAACCAAACGCAAAGTAATTAATGTGGCCAATCACAACAGACCCAAACAGCGAAACGAACTAATCAGATCTGAAGCTACTGCACGTAGCTGGCGCGAAGCGCGAAGAGCGGGAAAATACATGTGAGCATGTGACTTTGAATCTCATTGGTCCAAAAAGTGGCGTGAGTTTTACGAGCCAATTACGAAGCGGAGCAAAGCAAAGCTAAAACAAAGCAAGCGCAAATCACTTTCGACAGTCCGGCACATTGAAAACTGCTGTAAAAGTTTATTAATTTAATTGTTGCTTTTAGAAACGCCACTGGCCCCCGGCACTCCTGTTGTCAGCAATATCCAGCCAACGTCTGTGCGTTTAACGTGGTTCCCGCCAGGTTACGATGGAAACAGCCCCATTTTATCCTACATTGTTGAAGCTAAAAAGGGATCGAACGGCTGGCAGCGCCAAATGGACAACATTAACCCGTCCAACCAACAGGTGTCAGTCCTGGTGCGTAATCTGCTGCCACACACGCAATATCAGTTCCGTGTGCGAGCTGAAAATCAAGTTGGCGTTGGTGCTCCGAGTGCAGCTTCAGGGAGCATTCTGACACTTATAGCAGGTAAATGTGGATCAGTACTTGTTGCGATTCCTTCACGTTTATTCTTTTCGTCTTTGAGTGAATGAAAGATTCCGCATTTAAAAAAAACGATTTATTAGGCACTTTAAAAATTACTTCTTGTTTTAATTCCATACCCTCTAATCGGCCAAAGCAGAGTCAAGAAAAAAATCAAAATTATGGAATAAAGCCCCAATATAGGAACTGAAGTTAGTCTTCGCCTTTGCTCGTCGAAAAACTTCGGGTGACGTTTTTTTTCTTTTACCTTCAGAAGTCTTTTGTCATCAACGAAAATCTTGGAGTTTCGAGATTTCCAAAATTTCCGTTGCAAATCTTTCAAAGATTTTTCTCGAAATGAAAAGATTTTGTTTGTGTTTCAGTGCTTTCAGGTTATCTTGAGAAGTTTTTTGAGATTTTTTCAATTACTTTAGGAGTTTTTAACCAATAGTTTAGTCGAAAGTCTGTTAAGTGACTACCCTAACAGCTATGAAAGTTGTCGCCTAGAACTGGTACATTGCAGTTTCGGTGGAAGAAGTTAACTGATTAATCGCTTCGGCTAAATTTGCTGCTGTTGTTTTATTTCAGCGCCATCTCAGGCACCTCTGAATGTGAATGGGATACCGACCAGTGCTGACTCTATTCTAGTACAATGGCAGGTGCGTAGCTTCAAAGTAGCGAGCCTAGCTTTTCAATCTTAAAACATTGCAATCGCGAAGTTGGTTAGAATGCTCAAATTCTTTTGTAAAAATGACAACCTTTAAAGGCATTAAATTCGGGGGAACTTATTCAATTAACGAAATGAAGTTTTTAATTTCCTTTAGATTCCTCCCCCTGAAAGTCACAATGGTCCTCTGCGTGGGTTCAAGATAGCGTACCGTCTGTCTGGAGTGGTTGGGGTTGCGTTCATCATAAAAAAGATTGACAACGCCGCAGCTACACAAGGAAACATAGACGGGCTTGTACAGTTTACTAGGTATGATATCAAGGTGCTTGCTTACAACGATGCTGGAGATGGAATCTACAGCAATCCCGCCATCACTGTCACTACTGCGGAAGGCGGTGAGTATGCAAATAATACATGTACATGCCTTGTCAATTGGAAATCAGCTTGTTTCAGAAACCGTTTGATCCACTCAGCGATGGTTCAGTAAAAAATGTTTTTCATGGTCGCAAATTTGCTGACGACAAACCGTTATCTTTCACTGATCTTGTTTTCAGGATTAAATGCAATTCACCGTTAACTTAGTTAACGACTAGGAGCGAGTTTGCTCAGTTATTGGTGTGGCGTGGCGTGGCGTGTCGTGGCGTTGCGTTGCGTTGCGTGGCAATAGCGTTAGCGTTTGCTAGTATATTTTGGGTTGACGGGTGCTTGGTCTGGGGCTGGGTTTGGCGGGCGAAGCTCTTGACTGAGCACCCAACCTCCGGTGCTAAAGCTATGGACCCTTTTATTAAGCTGCCGTTGCCACAGCGACCAGCTGCTTTTAGCAATAACCATTCATCGTCGTGTCCGTCATTCATCCCAGACCCCCGATTCTCTCTCGGCCAAGGTTTTCAAAAAGGTTCGCATCGTCTCGTTAAAAGCCTTTTCAACAAAATTTTAAAGTGCATATGAAGCGAAATTTTTCATTAGCTTGTTCGAAAGGGCTTTCAAAATGATGAAGAACGGCGTTTATTTTATTGTGATAGCACTCTTGGTTGCCGAGGTATTCAAGATTTTGATTTATGCAAATTAGAGGACTTGTGACGTCACAAGGGGACACAAAATGGAGTAAAATCACAAAATATGGAACATCTGTACAAATACTAAGTCTACAGGGTTGAAATTTTGTAGGGTTGATGTGCTGTCAGAGCTACACATTATGATAGTGGTTATGATGTGACCATAGCAACATACTTGTTACCAGACCTCTACCTTCCCAAATGAGAAATGCCTCATTTATTGCTCCAGAGTCTAACACACTTTCTTATACTTTTGCTGCGTTATGTCCATATTTGCTTGCATCCACTGAATGAACATCAAGAGCAAATAGCACTTCTTGGGGAGGGAAACTCTGATTTTATCCTTTGGAAGGGTAGAGGTCTGGTAACGGGTATGTTGCTATGGTGATATCATCACCACTCTCAAAATGTGTAGTTGTGGCAGCACACCAACCCTGAAAAATGTCAACCCTGTAGACTTAG